>CM038673.1:405823242-405921505 GCA_021605145.1 Aegilops bicornis | reverse complement strand
TGTGTTGTCCACAGTCCCCGCCATGTATGTCAATTAGCAGCTCCCTTCCTTGATCAATGGAGATGCAGCGCAGCGTGACGTCGTTTGGTCGTTTCCTGTACAACTCGCTGTCTTGAATGCAGTATCCGTGACCTGTCGGGCCACGCGCTATGCATCTTCTTCCTTCTCCAGCAGCGTCCCGTGCATCAGGTACTCCTTGAATTCCCTGGTCCAGCACTCCTCCTGGGGCTCGAGCGCCAAGAGCAGCCGAGCTCCTGAAGTTGGCCGCAAGCTGGGGCTCCCGTGGCCGGGGGCTGTGGGAGCTCCTCCCGAGGCTGAATCGTGCTTGAGAGAGTTGGCGTAGCTGACGGCTTGAAGAGCCACTCTTCGAAGACGCCGGGCTCTTGCGGTTTCCACTTGGATGCTCTTTTGGTGATGTCGTCGGCTTCCTTGTTGGTGCCCCAGGGCACGTGCTGCAGCTCCAGGCCCGAGAACTGCTTTTCCATCTTGCGCACCTCCACAAGGTAGGCCTCCATGTGCTTGTCCTTCGGCTCGTACACTTTGTTGGAGAAGTTGACGAGGATCTGCGAGTCGCCCTTGACGGTAAGGCGCCTCACCCCCAGAGCCGCCACAGCCTTCAGGCCTGCTATGAGGCCTTCGTATTCTGCGATATTGTTGGATACCTTCTCGCCGTGCTGGAAGCAGAGTTGCACGGTGTAGTAATGCTTGTCCTGAGTGGGCGAGATGAGCATTGCCCCAGCCCCCGCGCCCTGGTGCGCGAAGGCGCCGTCGAAATGCATGACCCAGCCGTCTGGTGCCTCACTTCCTTGGGAGGTGGACCGGTCTTATCCTTCCTCAAGAGTCGGGGCATCTATCCATTCTGCCACAAAATCGGCGAGCGCGGCTCCCTTCACGACCCTGGTGGTGCTGAACTCCATCTGGAATGCTTGCAGCTTGATGTTCCATTCAGCGACCCTTCCAGCTGAGTTCGGGCTCCTGAGTACCCTCTCCAATGGGTGAGATGAGACGACCTTGATGGGGTGGCCCTGGAGGTAGTGTCGCAGCTTGCGCGAGGCCACCAAGAGTGCGAGCAGGAGCTTTTGCGCCATGGGGTAGCGTGCCCTTGCGTCCTGCAGTACGATGCTGACAAAGTACACTGGGTGCTCGACGAGGGCTGGCACACTGTTGAGGCACGGGTCCTACGGAGATTGTGGCATATCCTGAGGTGGAGGGTTTCTTGAGACTTGGCCGTTCTCAGGAGATTCTGCGATGTTGCCCTGCTGAGCTTGGTCTTCCACCGCTGATGGCTCTGCTGTGCCTTACTGACCCTGCGCTGCATCGGCTCTGGCTTGGCACGGCACACCCTTGTCTTGGCGCTCCCACCGAACCGCCACCAGCGCTGCGCTGATGGAGTACAGGGTGGTGGCAAGGTACAGTGCCAGAGGTTCGAGAGGTCGCGGTGCCACCATCACCAGGGGGCTGGTGAGGTATTTCTTGAGGTCTTGGAAGGCCCGGTCGGCCTCCGGGGTCCACTCGAAGGGGCCCTTCTTCTTCATGATCTTAAAGAAGGGTAAGGCGCACTCGCCTAGCTTAGAGATGAAACGTCCTAACGCGGTTACCCGTCCTGCCAGCTTTTGCATCTCCTTGAGGGTCTGTGGTGAGCTCATATGATCGATGGCCTTGATCTTCTCCGGGTTCGCCTCGATCCCTCTGTGGGATACGAGGAACCCTAGTAGCTTGCCGGAGGGGACGCCAAACACGCACTTCTCCGGTTTAAGCCTCAAGTTCACCCGGCGCAAGCTCTCAAAGGTCTCCTCTAAGTCTTGAATCAACGTCCTCGCCTCGCGGGATTTGACCACTATGTCATCAACGTAGGCCTCTGTGTTCCTGCCGAGCTACCGCCCCAAGGCGATGTGCATTAGCCGCTGAAAGGTTGTGCCCGCGTTGCAAAGGCCGAAGGGCATGCAGGTGTAGCAGTACACCCCACATGGTGTCAGGAAGGCCGTCTTCTCCACATCCTCCACCGCCATCTTGATCTGATGGTATCCAGAGAGCGCATCCAGGAAACATAACAAGTCGCACTCGGCGGTGGAGTCGACAATTTGATCGATGTGCGGGAGGGGGAACGGATCTTGGGGGCAAGCTTTGTTAAGGTTGGTGAAGTCGACGAACATCCGTTCCTTCCCACCTTTCTTCGGTACCACGACAGGGTTCGCCAGCCATTCGGGGTATCGAACCTCTCGGATGGTACCCGCTGCCTCCAGCTTGCGCGTCTTTTGGACGATGAAGGCCTGCTTCTCAGTGGACTGCCATCTTGCCCGCTGCTTCACGGGGCGCATGTTGGGGCACACCCTTATATGATGCTGGATCACCTCTCTCGGGACCCCTACCAGCTGATTGGGCTCCCATGCGAATATCTCCTTGTTTGCCCGCGAAAACCTCACCAAAGCTTCTTGTTGGCCGGGTCAAGGTTGGTTCCTATGGTAAAAGTGGCTCCTGAAGACCCGTCCTCGTCAACCGGCACCTGCTTGGTCTTCGCCTTGTCTTGGGTGAACAACTGCTTCTTCTTGGCGGGCGCGGTCTTCTTGGCCTCGGGCGTACTGGCGCCGGCTGGCTGCGCTGCTGCCGCGGTCTTGAAGGCAAGCCTGAGCACCGCCACTTCCTCCTTAGTGTCCCCCTTGATGGTGAGGATGCCCTTGCTCCCTGGCATCTTCATGAGGTTGTAGGCCGGGTGAGTCACCGCCATGAACTGAGCAAGAGCCGGGTACCCGAGTATGGCATTGTACGGGAGACCGATGCGGGCGATGTTGAAGTCCACTAGCTCAGTGTGGTAGTTGTCGCATGCGCCGAAGGTGACAAGGAGGCGGATCTGCCCCAGAGAGTGGGCAGCTCCACCACCCACTCCCAAAAAGGCTTGTTGAGTTTGAGCCGCTCGGGCGACACGTGGAGGAGGCTGAAAGAGAGCAAGTTGAGGCCGGCACCACCATCGATGAGGGTCTTGGTGACGGCCACGTTGTAGATGGTAGGCGTGATGAGCATTGGGAGTATGCCAGAGCCGGCGGTGGAGCCGGGGTGGTCTTTTGAGTTGAAGGTGAGGTCGGCCTCCGGCGCAGCCCAACCCTGCGGAGCCCCCGGGTGCTTGGAGGCTGCCCCAATCTGACGAAAGAAAGGCTTGACATGGCGATCTGAAGGTGGTGCTTGAGAGCCACCCAGCAGTGCCGCGACTGCATGGTGCGACGGCACTGCATAACACGCGGTGAAGAGGTTGCGGAGTTCCTCCCAGGACGCCACCGTGGACCCCGGGAGGTTGAGCAGCCAGGCCCGTGGCTCGCCGGCAAGGGCCATGAGGAACCAGTTGGCCATGGTCTTGTCGTCGCCTCCGGCTTCAAGGACGGCCTCCTTGTATGCCAGCAGGAACGGCGCCGGATCTGTCGCGCTGTCGTAACGCGGCGGCATCTCCGGCTTGAACTTGGTCGACCACTCCACCTGTCGTAGGGTGGGGGCCAGGGCTCGGTACCCAGACTCCCTGCTGCTGGTGTCGGTCGCAGAGGTGGGTGGCGGCGCACCTGCCATGGGAGCGAAGCGCGGCGGCACGGGGCGCAGGTTGGTGGAGAGGAGCTCCGGCGCACCCCTACCTGGCGCGCCAAATGTCGGATGTGTGGTTCCGGCAAACCCTTAAGGTTCGAACACAGGGGTGCGCGCGAAGTCTCTCCCTCCTACCGATCTACGCTCTAGCTCGCTAAGATCTTGCGGACGAACTCGACGAACCTGCAACACAGAAAGACACGGGGTTTATACTGGTTCGTGCCACCGTTGTGGTGTAATACCCTACTCCAGTGTGGTGGTGGTGGATTGCCTCTTGGGCTGATGATGAACAGTACAAGGGAAGAAAAGCCTCCTGAGGTTGAGGTGTTCTTGTGCTTGTGTAGTTGAGGATGATCTGAACTCGTTCCGGGTTCGTTGCCTCCTATTGTGGTGGCTAGTCCTATTTATAGAGGCCCTGGTCCTCTTCCCAAATATCGAGCGGGGAGGGAGCCAACAACGGCGGGCAAATTTGAAGGGGGGCAGCTAGTACAAGCTATCCTGACAAAAGCGGTCTTCATCTGCGAAAAGCTCTGGGGTGACACCGTCTTGGGCTCCCTGATGACCTCCGCCTTGCCGTCCTCCGGTCTTGGTCTCGTTGCACCAATATGGAAACCTTTGCCTGATGCCTCGGTACTCTTCGCCTGCGCTGGCCTCCTTAGCACCAAAGAGGAAATAGAGACGCTGCGCGCACTGGAGCCCGCCTGGTATCGTTCGTCATGGCTCACATCACGAGAGCCTCATGAGGTTTGCCTCGCCTTGATATCTCCACTCCTCGTGAGCCTGTTTGGCTAGGCCACTCCAGAGTAGGTCTTGCGTCGTCCCCCTCGCAAGGCTTGGACCCTCGCGAGGGTCTTGGGCGCCTTGTTGACGAAGATGGGCCGTACGGCCTGCTGCTTAGCCACGATGTGGGCCGCAGGCAGGCAAGTCTGGGGACCCCCGTTCCCAAAACGCCGACAGCATTGCACCCGGCTGAACCTCTGTATGTACTTGCGTAGGTTTTCACCTTCCTTCTGGGGAATGATATGCAAATCACTCGCCTGGCCATGAGCTTGGTGGCCTCCAGTGAAGGCACCAACGAACTCATGACACAGATCCGACCAAGAAGAAATGGAATCCGCCGGCAAGTGCATCAACCAAGACATGACATTGGGTTTCAGGGCCAACGGGAAGTAATTGGCAAGCACCTTGTCGTCGCGAGCTCCAGCGGCTTGCATCGCGATGGTGTAGATGCTGAGGAACTCCGACGGGTGGGTATTGCCGTTGTACTTCTCGCCGATGTCGGACTTGAATGTACAGTGGAACGGCCACTGGAACTGCCGCAGCTCACGGGTAAAGGCCGGGCAACCCACCTCGTAAGGTAGGCCGCCGGAGCCTCCCCGTGCTGGGTGGTCCATAGCGGGCCCCGCCCGCCTATCTGACTAGTGGTGTGTATCGCGCCGACATTCGATGGTGGTTCGAGCGTCTTCATGGGCTCGCTCCCGAAGAACTTGGCGCTGCCCGCGGAGGGTCCGTGGGTCGGACAACGCTATGGAAATGTTATCACAAGCGTCATCACGACGGATCGACACCCGCGGTGGCTGGCGTGGAGGAGGAGTGCATAGTGGCCGCAGCACCTCCAGCCCCTCCACCTCTGGCATGTGGTGGTTTGACTGAGCGCCGGCCTGAGGGCCCCGCTGGTCGTGGCTCGTCTTGGTTAGCGACGCCAACAAGGCTCCGGATGGTGGCCCTCCACTCATCGAGCTTTTTCGCAGCAGGAGGGAAGTCGAGGAGTAGCTGCGCGCGCACCAAAGCTTCTGTTGGCGTGGGTGGCGGTGAGAGCTGCATGGACCGTGGCGCGGTTTGACTTCTAACCACATTAGAAGGAGCTCTATCACGGCCCAGCGGTTGCGTGCCATTTTCACCAGCACTTCGGCGGGCATGCTGGCCTCCTTCGTCTCGTAGATGATGCACAAGACTCTTCCCACGGTGGTGTCCGGGGTCTCCAGCGTGGTGGCACTGCTCGTCGCGCACACCCTGGGAAGAGTGCACCGTGGGCGCCGGTGTAGGCGTCTTGGAGGTTGCTGCGCCGCCCATATGTGGCACAGCGACACCCCTGAAGGGCCCCGCACCGCCTGCGGGGGGCCCAGCCCTGTCTTTGGATTTCGCAGTGTGCGGCCCATCGTCTGGCGCATGAACGATGCCGCTCACCAGGCTCTGAGTGCAAGAGTGATGCTGGTGCTCGCGGTCCGCGGCTCGGTTCTCATTCGCGAATCGCCCGCTGCTCGCCCGCCGACCGCACGGGCCGTTCGGCTCCCGACGAGCCGATCGCCGTGATCGTATTCTTCTTGGGAGCCATGGCGATGAAGAACTGCTAGGCTAACTGCTAGACCATATTCTCACAACTGCACCCCCTACCTGGCGCGCCAAAGATGTCGGGGGAAATCTACACCTATGGAATCACTGGGATCCCTTCTATGGTTGGCGGGTGCGAGGTTGTGCCATGGCGTTGTAGTCGTCCCCATGCAAGGCTCTTGCCGGGGGTCTTGTGGATTTCCTCAGCTAGGATCCTGCCGAGGTTCGCCATCTTCTGGTCCTCATCAGATCATGTGTATTTATGATCTTGACAAAGATCTGCATGCCACCACGGAGGTGCCTCCCGAGCCCTGGTTCTAATGTAGTTGTTGATGGCGTTTGGAACCTTTGGGCTCAAGGGTGGCTCGCTCTGCTGGCGTTGGGCAAGTTGCCCCGACAAAGCTCTTGCCGGGGCCGCGGAGGTCGTCCCAGCGAGGGTCTTGCTGGGGGGGGGGTCCACCTCGCCCCTTTGCTCTTTGTGTTTCTGGTTTTGGCGTTGCCTCGGTTGTCTTGTGCTTTGGTTTCTCTCCGGCTTCCCTCCTCTGCTCTGCTAACTGCGGCCGCGGCGCACGGCTCTGACTGCCTGTGCACAAGTCAAGGGGTCAAAAGGAGAGCCCCTACTTTTGTACACCGACATTGTTGGTTAAATTTAAGGTTATATACCAGCAAGCGTTTGCCCATAACACACACGGATTATTCCATCACAAACAGGTCGGATGGATCAACTGTATGCCACATATCGCACACGCAACTCTAATCTGATTCGTGCTTTATGTCTTCGACATCGCTCGCATAATTCGTCTTATTTGCCACGTATCACTGTGCCGGCCTCTGCTCGCATCCCTCAGCAAGCTCTGCTCGCTGTTAGGCGCCGCATTGCGCTGTGCTCGCCGTTAGGCCCCGCGGCACGCTCAGCTCGCGTCCGTCAGTGCGCTTGGCTAGTGGACAACTTTTCCTTGCGTTTTCAACTGATATATGCACATATATATGGTTGCTCGTCATTGAGGAGACTGCAGAGTGCTCTGCTCGCGTCCCTCCGTGCGCACTCTACCATCGGTTGGGCCTGCGCATGATCACGTCGAGGGCCCCATATGCATGCGGTTGCACCGCGGGCGTTGCCACGCGATGCAGTTACGTGTGGCACGATGGAGTTACGCGCTGCAAATTAGAACTTCCATCAGGGCGTGCCGATATTCTAGGCCGTCCGGCTTCCCCTTTAATTCCCGCGGCCATTATAACCTTAGTCTCTTCAACCTTTCGATCGCGCCCCACAACACAATAAGCACACCCACGACGACACATAGAGAGGGGATGTCTAGCGGTGCTCCAATGGAGTTCGGCAAGCATAAAGTGGAGACCCACGTGAGGGAGACGGATCTCTCAATGGTGTACACCATCGACCCGACCGTGGTGGACGACTACATCAACACCGTTGAGCAATTGGTTGCTCGGGACAAGTACAAGGTGGTCGGCATCGACCTCCAGTACACCGCCGGTCGTCCCGACATAGATCAGAAGGTTGCTGTCGCCCAATTGTGTGTGCGACATCATGTCCTCATCTACCACTACTGCATGGCCACAGAGCCTTTCGACCGTTTTGCCAGGTTTGTCAACAGCATCGACTACAAGTTCACTACGGTGGAAACCACCGACGATGTAGAATCGCTCAGGGTTACGGGCTTGGCTTGCGAGAACCTTGTAAAAATCCGTGAGCACTACAGTGTCTGGGGCAGCACGAAGAAGGACTCCCTGGTTGAACTCGCCTCGGCCATCATCGACCCATACTACGAAAAGATGAAGCAGGATGCCAACAGAACACTTCCCGTATCCTGGCACGGGGCCTGGATGCGGCAACTGGATGAACCTCACCTCAGGTTCGCGGCCAAGAGCGTGTACATGCTACGAGATGCATAGGCGGATCGTTGACATGAGGAAGTGCCTCGTTACCCAAATCAACGAGGCCGGATCGAGCCACAAGCAGAGCGAGCGTCACAAGAAGTAGATGATGATTAGATGATCGTTTATCGTAGTTAATCATGCATGTAATATATAGTTTACTTTGGTGTGTGGAAATGTCATGTGTTTAGTAGCCACCTATGTAATTATGCATGTAATAGTTTACTTTGGTGTGTGGTAATGTCATGTGTGTAGTAGCCACCTATGTAATTATGCATGTAATAGTTTACTTTGGTGTGTGCAAATGCCATGGTTGTAGTAGCCACCTATGTAATTGGATGTTTAATTTGGTTATGCAACCATGCCCTTATAAGAGTGTATATATATACATACATATATATATATATATATGTGTGTGTGTGTGTGTGTGTTGTTGTTGTTGTTGTTGTTGTTGTTGTTGTTCTGTATGCAATACCATCGCACAACACACGTCTTATTAGCAGAAATCGTCTGTGTTATTATCGGTCTTCGCACACATTTCTGATTACAGACCTGTTTGCCGCATATCACACACATCTTGATATATTGAACCGTTTATGTTCACTTGTCTTAACGCAAATAGTTCATCCGAGTGAACCGCATGCCGTATATCGCACACACCTTGATCTGGTTGACCGTTTATTTTGTGTTGCCTATCAAAAACAGTTCATCCGAGTGAACCGTATGTTGTGTATCGCACACACCTTCATCTGGCAGCCCGTTTATTTTGTTCCTCCTCATCGCGAACAGTTAATTGAACTGAACTGTATGCCCTACATCGCACACGCAACTAAAATCTGAACTGTGTTTGATGCATCCGTCATCGCAAATGTTTTGCACCTTTTTTGACGGTTTTTGTACACCACCGTTTACGATTATTGCATCGCACACAGTTTCATCGAAGGGTCTCTGATTGTAGTGCCGCGTTAGCAGCATCCTGTAGTAGTGGTTCTTAACAGAAGGAAATACTTATCTCTACTTTGCTGCATCACCCTTTCCCCTTCAAGGGAAAAACCAACGCAAGCTCAAAAAGTAGCAGAAATAATTACTGGCGCCATTGTCGGGGAGGATCTACATCAAGCCTACCAAGTACCCATCATAAACTCTCATGTCTTGCATTTACATTATTTGTCATTTTCCTCTCGTTTTCCTCTCGCCCACCTCTAAAACGTTTTCAGAAAAATACAAAAATATTTGCCCTTTTTCCGTATGCCTTTTTTGCTTTTTTGCTATGTTTGCTTGTGTTGCCATGTGCCTTCTATTTGCTTGCATCTTTGCTTGTTAAAAATCTATTGATATGGATCCACTTAAAGCTTTCTACTTGGATCATCTTCGATCCATATGTGATCGTGCTGAAACCCCAACTAGTTTAGTTGAGGGAAAATCATTAGATGCACATGCTTAATTTGTGCATCACCGTTTGTCTCAAAAGGGGGATTCTTATGGAATCAAATAAATTGTTTGCTATGCTATGCTTGTAATATATGTGAAATTTATTATTTTACTTGTTGCTCGGAGAAACCTAAAAAAAACACCTTCCCTACCTATGTGAGTTTAATGATAACAAAATCTTATCTTCTTATGCCAACGGTGTTTATAGTTACTATAATATCGAACAAATTGAAGAATTTGTTGCTTTTAAGGGTGCTTATGAAGTTGCTTCTTTGATTGAAAAGTATGATATCACTGTCTACAAATCTGGAAATTTTGACAAACTTAAATATTGCTATGAAAACTATGCTCATAATGCCTATGATAAAGAATTTATTGAGAGAATGTCTGTTGCTTTGGAAGAGAATAATGATATGCATGAATCTATAGATAATTATGATTGTTGATTTGATTGAAATATCCTCTCTTAATGAATGTGATGCTTGCTATTCTTATGGCCATGATGCCAATAAAGAATGCTTATGTTGATAAACTTGCTATAGTTCCTTATGTTAAGCATGAAATTATTGCTATTGCCCCCACACTTGATAGCCCCTTGAATGAAAAGCATGATTGCGATGATGTTATTACAAATTCTACTAATGACAATTCTGCTAATGATATGCAAAGCTACAAGCTTGGGGATGATAATTTTGCTATGTCTACTACTTATTGCATTGATCATGATTGGGGTGATAATGTTTCTTATGATCTTGAGAATTTATTTAAGCCTCGTGATGAATATGATATTCATAATAATGTTTGCAATAATATTGAAAGTGGGTTTTTAAGAGTGTCACCTTTAGGTAAAAATAATCCCACATATTTGGAGAATGTTCAATCTTATGAAATTTTTGATGAAAGTGGGCTTGGAGAGGTCATGACTTTATTTGATGATAATCCCACTATTTTGGAAGAGTGTCAACTTTGCATGCATGTGGCTCATGTAGAGAATATGTTATGTAATAGTTATATTGTTGAGTCTAAATATGACCCCACATGTAATTATGGAAATATGGTTGTAGAAATTTTCATGTTACTAAATTACCTCTCGTTATGTTGAGATTGTTAATGTTTTGTTCTTCTCCCTTGCTATGCTAGTTTTTGCGTGCCTTGATAATTTGTTTGCTTATAAAATGCCTATGCATAGGAAGCATGCTAGACTTAAAATTATTTTTCACATGTTTCATGATGCTATCTTTGTGTATCAATTATTATCTTTCACGTGAACATCATTGAAATCTCAAAGCCTATATTAATGGCTATAAAGAAAAGCGCTTGTTGGGAGGCAACCCAATTTTATGCTTTTTGTTTTTGCTTTTGTTTTTCAAGCAATTATACTTTTGTTATGATTGTGTTTTAGTATTTTAATTAGTTTGTGCATAGTAAGACCTTTGGGATGATTTGGGTAATATTTGATTTGTTTTTGCTGAAAAAAGAATCTTTTGCGTCCAGTAGCAGAATTGTTAAAATACACTGGAGCGCGATAAAATTCTGAATTTTTTACACAAGATTGATATACACATTGCTTACGCTGTGCTAATTTTTCAGAATTGTTGGAGTTACATAAGTTTGCCTAAGGTCCAGATGACTACAGATTTTTCTGTTTTTGATAGGTTCTGTTTTCATTGTGTTGTTTGCTTATTTTGATGAATCTATTGGTTGTATCGAGGGGTATGAACCATGGTGAAGTTAGAATACAGTAGATATAATGCAGATATAAAATTGGAATGAGTTTACAACAGTACCTAAAAGTGGTGGTTTCCTTTATTATACTAACGGATCTCATGAGTTTTTTGTTGAGTTTTGTGTTGTGAAGTTTTCAAGTTTTGGGTGAAGTTTCAATGGACTATGGAATAAGGAGTGGCAAGAGCCTAAGCTTGGGGATGCCTATGACACCCCAAGGTAATATTCAAGGAAAACCAAGCATCTAAGCTTGGGGATGCCCCGAATGGCATCCCCTCTTTTGTCTACAATCCATTGGTAAATTACTTGAGGCTATGTTTTTATTCACCACATGATATGCGTTTTGCTTGGAGCGTCCTGTATTATATGAGTCTTTGCTTTATTTGCTTTTTAGTTTGCCACAATCATCCTTGTTGTACACACCTTTTGAGAGGGACACACATCAATCGTGAATTTATTAGAATACTCGATGTGCTTCACTTATATTTTTTGAGCTAGGTAGTTGTTCTAGTGCTTCACTTACATCTTTTTAGAGCACAACGGTGGTTATATTTTGAAGAAATTGATGAACTCTCATGCTTCACTTATATCATTTTGAGAGTCTAATAAATAGTATGGAAATTTGCTTTGGTTATGAATTTAATCCTAATATGATGGGTATTCAAGAGGGATATAATAAAAACTTTCATGAAGATCATTGAATATATGAGAAGTTTGATTCCTTGCATTTGTTTTGAGATATAAAGATGGTGATATTAGAGTCATGCTAGTGAGTAATTGTGGTTTAGTAAGAATATTTGTGTTAAGGTTTGTGATTCCGGAAGCATGCACGTATGGTCTCTCTTTAAGTTATGAAATTGGAGCATGATTTATTTTTTATTGTCTTCCTTCTAAGTGGCGGTCGGGGACGAGCGATGGTCTTTTCCTACAAATCTACATCCCTAGGAGCATGCGTAGTAGTACTTTGCTTCGAGGGCTAATAAACTTTTGCAATAAGTATGTGAGTTCTTTATGACTAATGTTGAGTTCATGGATTATACACACTCTCACCCTTCCGCATTTTGCTAGCCTCTTCGGTACCGTGCATTGCAATTACTCACCTTGAGTTGTGATACAAACTTCGCCAGTGCATCCAAACCCCGTGATATGATATGCTCTTTCACACATAAGCCACCTTATATCTTCCTCAAAACAACCACCATACCTACCTATTATGCCATTTCCATAGCCATTTCGACATATATTGCCATGCAACTTTTACTGTTCCATTTTAGTATGACACACATCATCATTATCATATTGCTTTGCATGATGGCATAGTATTTGTGGCTTGGCCACCATTCATATTTTTTATACATGTCATGATAGATCATTGCACATCCTGGTACACTGCCGGAGGCATTCAAATAGAGTCATATTTTTGTTCTAGTATCGAGTTGTAATTCTTGAGTTGTAAGTAAATAAAAGTGTGATGATCATCATTCTTAGAACATTGTCCCATGTGAGGAAAGGATGATGGAGACTATGATTCCCCCACAAGTTGAGATGAGACTCCGGACTTAAAATAAAAAAAGAGGCCAAAGAGCCCAAAATAAATAAAAAAGAGGCCAAAGAGCCCAAACACACACACACACACACACACACACACACACACACACACACACACACACACACACACATATATATATATATATATATATATATATATATATATAACTTGTGCTTCAAAGTAGCACCATCCCACTTAGTTTTCTTTTGAGCTTTCGTACACTTATAGCTCTGGTGCATCCGTTGCATGGCAATCCCTACTCCTTGCATTGACATCAATTGAATGGTATATCTATCGCTTGTTGATTAGCCTCATCAATGTGAGACTTTCTCCTTTTTTTGTCTTCTCCACACAACCTCTGTCGGATTTCGGGTTCCGGCAGACCCTCTAGGTTCGAACTCTGGGGTGCGCGCGGAGATATCACCCCCTACCTACCTGCACCTCGCCGCCTCGCTAGGATCTAAACTATGAAAGGAACAACACAAGAGACACATGGTTTATACTGGTTCGGGCCACCATTGTGGTGTAACACCCTACTCCAGTGTGTGGTGTGGTGGATTGCCTCTTGGGCTGATGATGATCAGTACAAGGAAGAACGGCCTCACGAGGGTCTGTTCTTGGCTGGTGCGATGAACCGCTAGGGGGAGTTCAGTCGCTCTCTCTCTCTCTCCTTGGATGATCTCTTGATGCCGGATCACCCATCCCCCTACCCTGTGGGTGGCTAGTCCTATTTATAGGCAAAGGCCCTGGGCCTCTTCCCAAATATTGAGCGGGAAGGGCTCCAACAATTGGCCATTTTGAAGGGGAACATCTAGTACACTTATCCCCGACAAAGTTGGTCCTCGCCTGTCAAAGGCTCTGGTGGTGACGCCGGCTTGGGCTCCACGATGACTTCCTTCCTGCCGTTGCGATGGTCTTGGTCTTGTTGCACCGAAACGGACGCCTTTGATTGATGCTCTCGCCTGTGCTTGCCCCCTTTGCACCAAAGAGGAAATGAGGACACTGCGCGGGCTGGCGCCCGCCTGGCGCCCTTGGTCGTCATGGTTTGCGTCATGGGCACCTCGTGAGGTACCCCGCCTTGATCTCTCCGCCTCCTCATGAGCCAGCCTGACGAGGCCGTGCCTGAGGAAGTTTCCTGTCGTCCGCGCCGTGAGGCTTGGCCCCTCGCGAGGGTCTTGAGCTTGTGCTGATGAAGATGGGCCATGCTGGGCCACCCCTTGAGCCACGCCGCAGGCCGCACGCAGGCAAGTCTGGGTACCCCCGTTCCCGAACGCCGACAGTAGCCCCGGGCCCAAAGCGGCGCTGGACTTGGCGGGCGAGCGTAGAAAGCGAAGGGCAAGTGCGGCGCCACGGGCCCCTAACAGCCTGCGGCCTTGGGCGCCACGTGGCGGTTGATTGGGCGTGGGCGCCTCGCTTCCCCCACGACGCCTCGGCAAGCTGCGAATTGACAAGTCCTCGCATGCAAAGCGGGTCATGATTACTGTGATCGTGGAGGTCGCGGTTGGCCTTCCTCAGCTATAATGCACGGAACGGCACGTGCCCTTCCAGTCCATCTCTTATTGCTTCTCCTTCTTCTCCGTCCTTGCTCCACTTTGCGGCAATGGCTCTGATCCGCCGGTTCTCCGCGGAAGAGAAGGGAAAGGCTCCCCAAGAGCGTCCCGAGCCGCTTCCGCCAAAGAAGCGGCTAGCCCTATGCCGTCGAGATGAGGGCGCCCGGTAGGAGGCGTCGAGGCCTTGGTGCGATCGGCCGCTGCCAGGGTTCCCGCTGCCCTTGTACGTCCACCTTGAGGGCCCTGAAGGCGTTGACGCCGAGCGCCATGGACGACGCCGCCGTCGGTGTCGGCGGGTCACGGCGGTGCGCGTTGTCCCTCCTGGAGTCCATGTCGAGGGTTCCTCCCGAGAGTTTGTGCTCCACACCGCCATGCCTCCTCAGTCTTGGATCCGCCTTCCTCCCTCCTTCGCCTTCGTGATGCTGCAGGGGGGATATTTGGAGCTCTGGTTGCAGCACGCCGGCTGCAGCACCCTTGCGACTGAAGCAGAGGTCGCGGTCGTCGCTCCGGGCAAGGTCTCCATGACTCGAGGCTGGGGCGAGATCGCCCGAGTCTGCAGGACGAGGGGCGCCCTCGCGATCCACCTGGAGTACGACGGCGCTTCCATGATGCTCTTCAAGGTCTTCGACACGGAAGGACGCCGACAGGAGTGCTGCCCTGAGAGAGGCGGTCGGGGCCTTGCCGTGGCGAGGACCAGGCTCGCCGATCGCTCCCTCAGCAGCTCCTCAGGTTGCGGAGGCGTCGGAGGGTCCAGCGACTCCGCCGAGCTCTTCGCGACTCCGGAGACGAGCAACGACAGCTACGAGCCCCCGAGCCTGCGCCGCTCTCGGAGCAGGGCAGGCTCGTCAGGTCGCCGCCGCCTCTGATCTGGATGAGGTTGGTGCCGGTGCCTGACGGCCCACTGTTGATGATGGCGTCTCTCGCGGAGGCGCGCGTAGTTAGCGTTCTTTAGGATCTGCTCCCTGTCTTCCCTGCGAGGAATCGGCGCGCCTGCGTGGGGCTTGTAAGGTGCCTGTGGCTCTGTTTGTTAATATGATCCTTGCCGTGAAGTAGTGCGAGATGCTCATTCCGTCTTAGCTTAGTTCTTCCTTTCGAACCTCACGAGGGCTTGGTGCTTTGCGCTGATAGGTCATGGTCCCAAGGCAGGCTTCAGCCGTCGCTAGTATGCCAGGTCGTGATGCTGTGGTCAGGGCCGGAGGGTGAGCGTCCCGGGGTCCAGTAAGAGCCCCTGAGTCGCGATGCTTAGGATGTCCCCTTTAGCGCTCAAGCAGCCATCATTGGGCGAGAAAGAAATGCGACGTTGCTAACACGGGGTAGCATTAGGTACGAGGTCGACGCTGCGATAGCCAGTGTTTCCGGAGGGTGACTTATCTTGGGAGTCAGGAATCGCTTCCTGGTGTGACGTTAGGTCCACGCATCGGTAGGCGAGGGGTTTTCTGGCGAGGTCCCCGCGTGCCTCTTCCCTCTCGCCTCTGCTCCCCTTTCTGCTCTACGTCCTCGGGTCCCGGCCCTCAAGCGGGTCTCAGCCATCGCTGGTATGCCAGGTCACGATGCCGTGGACAAGGCCAGAGGGTGAGGGCTAGAGAGCCAGTAGGAGCCCATGAGTCGTGATGCTCAGGTACCCCCCCTTTAATGTGCAAGTGGTTTGCGCGGACAAGAGTGAAGAAGACGCCGTGAGGGCCTCGCTTGGCGCTGCTCCTTGAAGGGATCCTGCGGGCTCACCACAAGAAGAACAAGAGTCCGCTATGACAAGCGATGGTCAGCCGTTGGTTGCTTTGGAGAGGCAACGAGGCACTGAAGGCCTGATGAGGTGTAACTGGGCACCCGTGAGCCAGTGCGGGACTCACGGGGCCTTACCTCAAGGCGGGTTGCGCCTGGCACTGGGCCTTAACTTTTGATGTGTTCCTGCAAATTTGGTTAGATGCCGACGCTCTACGTCCTCGGGTCCCAGCCCTAGAGCGGGTCTCAGCTGTCGCTGGTATGCCAGGTCGCGATGCCGTGGACAAAGCCAGAGGGTGAGGGCTAGAGAGCCAGTAGGAGCCCGCGAGTCGCAATGCTCAGGTACCCCCCCCTTTAACATGCAAGCGACCGACATGGAGGAAGAAGGGGTGCCGTGGACAGGCATCAAATAACAATCATGATGGGTCGAACGCACGACCCGAAATAAATGCAAGAGGGGTACATGCCGCTGGGTCTGGCCCGAGCGACTTGGGGATGATGCAGCCCGAGGGGCGCCCCCAACAAAGTAAGCTAGGAACATGAAGTAAAAGGGATATACGCCGCAGGGACGGACCCACATGGCCTGGGAATGATGCATCCCTGGGGGGCGCTCCCAGCTGGAAATGAAACTTGAAGGATGTCACCTGATAATGTTGAAGACGAAGGGATGCTGAAGTAGCGGACGTCGTGGGTTGCGGAAGCCTACCTTCACGAGCCCCAGGCCCAGGAGCCTCGGGAGGCTCCGGGGGCGCTGGTGGCTCCTCGCGGACCATCTCCATCTCCGCCAGGACTGCGGAACGCCTGGCCTCTTGAGCCTCCAGGATGCTCCCCATGAGGCGTTGGCGCGTGGCGGCCGCGTTCGGCACGCCGTGGGGCATGCGAACGTAGTTGTGGGGTGGACCTTCGCAGCGCCCCACGTGTGAGGGCCAGAAGCGCTCCTGAGAGGCGGCTCGGTTGAGCCCTGGTTTGTCGATGCAGACACGCAGCCCACCATCCTCGCCTGGATGGGGAGCTGCGGCGGGTAAGCGGCGGCTGCCACTCATGACTCTTGACTCCTGCAGCTCCTGCATGATCTGGCTGACGAACTCCTGAGGGTTTGGCCCTCCTTGCCTCGCTCCTTCCTGAGGGAAACATGCTTTGAAACACGCCTCTAAGTGGTGCCCAAGCGCCTCCCTCGTGACCTTAGCAAGGTCGATGGCCCTCTAGGAGAGAGCCCCCGAGCCTTGCTTGAGGAGGGCGCCGAGCGCGCCTTCCTATGCGACAGAAGGAGGTGCCCCCTGAACACGCGTGGACCCCGAGGGGCCTGCCTCCCGAGGGGTCGGGCCTGGCGATATCTTCTTCTTTTTGGGAGCAGTCTCGGGGAGCCTCACGCTCCTGCGATCTGGGTCTTCAAGTGATGCGGCTTGAAAAGCTCGCTCCAGGGAGCACACTTCGTCTCTTTCTTCACAAGGCACCGTGATGACTCCACCGCTTCCTGGCATCTTGAGGACATTATAGCCGTGATGAGTCACGGCCATGAACTTGGCCAGAGCTGGGTACCCGAGGATGGCATTGTATGGCAGGCGAATGTAGGCGACATCGAAGTCGATGAGCTCGGTGCGGTAGTTGTCGCGCGCCCCGAAGGTGACAGGGAGGCGGACCTGCCCAATCGGGACTGTGGAGCCATCGGTGACTCTGGAGAAAGGCTTGGTTGGCTAAAGCTGATTGTAAGGCACTTGGAGATTGTTGAATGTCTCTACGGACAGGACATTGAGCCCTGCTCCGCCATCGATGAGGGTCCTGGTGACTTGCACGTTGCTGATGATCGGGGAACAAAGCATCGGGAGGACTCCGGCCGTGGCCGCACACTTGAGTTGATCTGCTGAGCTGAACGTGATGGCGCACGCTGACCACCTGAGAGGGCGCGTGGCCTCGATCTTGGGGAGGACTGCATTCACTTCGCGGACGAACTGCTTGAAGATGCGTTGAGAGGTTGGGGCTTGAGCTCCACCCAGGATGCAAGCGATCGCCATGCCTCGGAAGCCCCAGCCCCCTCGTCCTGATGATGTTCCTCATTTCTCCTTGGCTGCGGCGGCAGAGGAGGGAGGCCTGCGTTTCCTTGTGGGCGATCCTCGCGAGGCTAATCCTGCTAGCGATCCTCGCGAGGTCGGTCACGCCACCCTTGGTGAGGGCCACGGTCTTCCCAGCGTCTTGTGTTTCTTCCTCCTCCTCGGCCGTAGCCTCGATCGTTGCGGTCGGGGTGTCGACCGATTCTCCCTTCTCGCACGGCTCGGAGTTCTTGACATTCGTTGGTGTTGTGGGTGTGGAGGTCGTGGTACACACAGTACCGGCTGCCCTTGGAAGAATCGGGCTGATCTCTGCCTCGCTTGGTGTCTGGTTCTGCCACGAGCACGAAAGCCCCCTTGCGCTTCATGTCCTTGGCCTTGGGCTTCTTCTCTTCTGGGTCTGCGGCTGGCAGCTCGAGGAGGGAAAGGCGTCCTTCCTCAGCCCTGGCGCACTTGGTCGCCAAGTTGAACAGCTCCAAGGATGTGCACAGATCTTCATGCATCGCCAGCTCCTCCTTCATCATGATGTCACGCACACCGTCGGAGAAGGCTGAGATGATGGCCTCCTCGGTCACCTTGGGGATCTTGAGTCGTGCGTTGTTGAAGCGCTGGATGTACTTCTGCAGGGTCTCCCCTGGTTGCTGCTTGATGCGGCGCATGTCGCTCACGGCAGGAGGCCGGTCGTGAGTACCTTGGAAGTTGGCGATGAAGCGGGTGCGCATATCGTCCCAGGAGGAGATCGTGCCGGGAGCCAGGTTCAAGAGCCAGGTGCGGGCCCCGTCCTTGAGCGCCATGGGAAACCAGTTCGCCAAGACCTTCTCGTCCCCGTTGGCGTCCTCGATGCCCAGCTCGTAGAGCTGGAGGAACTCCGCAGGGTCGGCCGTGCCGTCGTAGCGAGGAGGCAGGTCTGGCTTGAACTTGCCGGGCCACGCGACGCTATGCAACTCGGTGGTGAAGGCGCGGCAGCCTACTGTGGCCACGGGAGGCCTTTGGTGACGAAGAGCCTGGTCTTGCGGGTCCCCATGCGCTGCCGCTGGGAGTAGCGCGGGGTCTTGGCGTGCTGGAGCAGGAGCGTGGTCGTGATGAGCCGGTGCATGGAGCACTCGGGCAGCTTCTTGGGGGCGAGGGACCTCTTGACAACTCTGCTCTTGTTGCGCTGGTGCCAGACGGAGCGGGTTCCGCCCAGGGGCCACGCGCCTTGGGGCCAAGGCGCCTTCTTGAGGGGGAAGCGGCTGAGGCGCCCACAGGCTTCATCGCCCGCGAGCGGGCGCGGTGCAGCGAGAAGGACGGTGCGGGGGAGGCCCCTGCGGCGCGGACGAGCTCGGCGACGCGGTCGAGCGATTCTTCGTAGACGTCATCGACAGGGCGCTAGCGCAGGAGCTCGTTTGCCGCGATGAGCGCAGCTAGAGCTTCCATGGGCGCGCGGAGCCCACGGGACGAAGAACCAGCTGGGGCGAGTGAAGGAGTAGCGGTACGGCCATCTCGCCTCACGGACGGATGCTGGGACGATGCTTGCTACTCGTTCCCCGCTGGGCCGGTGGCGTCGTTGACGGCAGGCGATGGGGAACGGCGGGGGCGGCCGCCGACGGGGGCCATCTGGGCGACGCGGGCAGCGAGAGTGGCTCGGCGCGGGCCCGACGAGCGTCTGACATGGATGCGATGGTCGGCGAAGAACAGGGCGGTGGAAGACGAATTCCAGCGCACCCCTACCTGGCGCGCCAAATGTTGGATTTCAGGTTCCGGCAGACCCTCTAGGTTCGAACTCTGGGGTGCGCGCGGAGATCTCACCCCCTACCTACCTACACCTCGCCGCCTCGCTAGGATCTAAACTATGAAAGAAACAACACAAGAGACACAAGGTTTATACTGGTTCGGGCCACCATTGTGGTGTAACACCCTACTCCAGTGTGTGGTGTGGTGGATTGCCTCTTGGGCTGTTGATGAACAGTACAAGGAAGAACAGCCTCGCGAGGGTCTGTTCTTGGCTGGTGCGATGAACTTCTAGGGGGAGTTCAGTCAATCTCTCTCTCTCCTTGGATGATCACTTGATGCCGGATCACCCATCCCCCTACCCTGTGGGTGGCTAGTCCTATTTATAGGCAAAGGCCCTGGGCTTCTTCTCAAATATTGAGCGGAAAGGGCGCCAACAATTGGCCATTTTGAAGGGGAACATCTAGTACAATTATCCTGACTAAAGTTGGTCCTCGCCTATCAAAGGCTCTGGAGGTGACGCTGACTTGGGCTCCATGATGACTTCCTTCTTGCCGTTGCGACGGTCTTGGTCTTGTTGCACCGAAACGGACGCCTTTGCTTGATGCTCTCGCCTGCGCTTGCCCCCTTTGCACCAAAGAGGAAATGAGGACACTGCGCGGGCTGGGGCCCGCCTGGCGCCCTTGGTCATCACGGCTTGCGTCATGGGCACCTCGTGAGGTACCCCACTTTGATCTCTCCGCCTCCTCGCGAGCCAGCCTGACGAGGCCGTGCCTGAGGAAGTTTCCTGTCGTCCGCCCCGCGAGGCTTGGCCCCTCGCGAGGGTCTTGAGCTTGTGCTGATGAAGATGGGCCTTGCTGGGCCACCCCTTGAGCCACGCCGCAGGTAGGCAAGTCTAGGTACCCCTGTTCCCAGAACGTTGACAACCTCCAACATCATATTCCATTCCACCAATAGTGCTATATCAATGGTTCACGCTCACGTATTGTGTGAGAGTTGAAAAAGCTGAAGCGCATTAAAAGGTATGAACCAGTTGCTTGGCTTGTCATCGAGGTTGTGCATGTTAAATACTTTGTGTTAAGAAGATAGAGCATGACAAGTGAAAGTGCAACTAATCACTGGGTGGTTTTGGTAATTCCTAGCAACATATAGCTCATTGAACTAATACTCTTTCAAGATGATCTTTTCAGAAAGTTCAATGATTGGCATGGCATGGACTAGAGATGTGGACCCCTCAAAATGCTAAGGACACATATTGGCTCAAGCTCAAGACTCTACATTTTCATTTTAGTGATCCAAGATCACATTGAGTCCATAGGAAAGCCAATACTATTAAAAGGGGATGATGTGTTGCTTAATGGCTTGCTTGCTCAAAGTGCTTAGCGATACGCTCCAAAGCCCTCAACCACTTTCTCAATTCCACATATGTCCCGAACCAAAAGTCAAACTCGGTCCCACCGATTTGATCTATCCGGTGCCACCGAGTTCACTTGACATAGCCACTGCCAGAAACCCTAATCAGTTCGGCATCACAGATAGGGATCTCGGTCTCACCGAGATGGGATTGCTAACTCTCTATTTCCCCGCGTAACATTTCGGTCTAATTGAGATGAGCGATCGGTCCCACCGAGTTCGCAATGCAAACTCTCTGTTTCCTCTTCGTAACATTTCGGTCTCACCGAAATGAGCGATCGGTCCCACCGAGTTTGCCTGACCAACCCTCTGTGTGCCTATTACAGAAATCTGTCTCACCGAGTTCATGCGATCGGCCTCACCGAGATTACGTTATGCCCTAACCCTAACGAAATCGGTCCCACCGAGTTGATATGTCGGTCCCACCGAAAATCCTAACGTTCATATTTTGAACTAAATCGGTCTGACCGAGTTTAACTATTTGGTCCCACCAAGTTTGGTAAATTGTGTGTAACGGTTAGATTTTGTGTGGAGGCTATATAAACCCCTCCACCCTTCCTCCATTCATGGAGAGAGCCATCAGAACGTGCCTACACTTCCATCATTCGTTTTCTGAGAGAGAACCACCTACTCATGTGTTGAGACCAAGATATTCCATTCCAACCACAAGAATCTTGATCTCTAGCCTTTCCCAAGTTGCTTTCCACTCAAATCATCTTTCCACCAAATTCAAATCTGTGAGAGAGAGAGTTGAGTGTTGGGGAGACTATCATTTGAAGCACAAGAGCAAGGAGTTCATCATCAACACACCATCTATTACCTTTTGGAGAGTCGTGTCTCCTAGATTGGTTAGGTGTCACTTGGGAGCCTCCGTCAAGATTTTGGAGTAGAACCAAGGAGTTTGTACGAGCAAGGAGATCGCCTACTTCGTGAAGATCTACCCTAGTGAGGCAAGTCCTTCGTGGGCGATGGCCGTGGTGGGATAGAAAAGGTTGCTTCTTCGTGGACCCTTCGTGGGTGGATCCCTCAGTGGACTCACGCAACCGTTACCCTTCGTGGGTTGAAGTCTCCATCAACGTGGATGTACGATAGCACCACCTATCGGAACCACGGGAAAATCTTTGTGTCTACATTGCGTTTGCTCCTCCAAACTCCTCCCCTTTACCTTCATATGCAATGATTTACATTTCACTGCTATACTCTTAGAATTGCATGTGTAGGTTGATTGCTTGGCTTGTGCTAAGTTGCTAAAATCTGCCAAGACTTAAAATTGGGAGAAGGCTAGATTTTTATTTGGTCAAGTAGTCTAATCACCCCCCCCCCCTCTAGACATACTTTTGATCCTACAACAAGATTATATGATTTTTGTAGGGATAACTTTCTTTAGCCATGATATTTTGAGAGGACATGATTGCTTTTTAGTATGCTTGAAGTATTATTGTTTTTATGTCAATATGAAACTTATGTTTTGAATCTTATGGATCTCAATATTCATGCCACATTAAGAAAGATTACATGATAAACATGTTAGGCAGCATTCCACATCAAAAAATCTGTTTTTATCATATACCTACTGGAGGATGAGGAGGAATTAAGCTTGGGGATGCTTGATGCGTCTCCAATGTTTCTATATTTTTTTCATTGTTCCATGCTATTGTATTATCCATCTTGGACGTTTTATATGCTTTATTATGCTATTTTATATCATTTTTTGGACTAACCTATTAACCTAGTGCCAAGTGCCACTTGTTGCTTTTCCTTGTTTTTGTCTTCTACAAAAAATCAATACCAAATAGAGTCCAAACAGAATGAAACTTTTTGTGGATTTTTCTTGGACTAGAAGACACCCAGGAACCTTCGGGAGGAGGTCAGAGGGGGCACCAGTTGGCGACAAGCTCGGAGGGCGCGCCCTAGGGGGTGGCAGGCTTGTGGGCCCCCTGATGCTCCTCTAACCCTAATCTTTGCTCTATAAATACCCAAATATTCCTCATATACCAGAGGGCGCACCAAAAATACTTTTCCGCCGCCACAAGCTTCTGTCCTCGTGAGATCCCATCTTGGGGCCTTTTCCAGTACTCCGCCGGAGGGGGATTCGTTCACGGAGGTTTTCTATATCAACCTTGTTGCCCTTCCGATGATGTGTGAGTAGTTTACCACAGACCTACAGATCCATAGCCTGTAGCTAGATGGCTTCTTCTCTCTCTTTGATCTTCAATACAATTTTCTCCTCGGTGTTCTTGGAGATCTATTCGATGTAATCTTCTTTTGCGGTGAGTTTGTTGAGATCCAATGAATTTTGGATTTATGATTAGATTACCTATGAATATTATATGAGTCTTCTTTGAACTGTTTTATGCATGATTAAGATAGCTTTGTATTTCTCTCCGATCTATTGATTTGGTTTGGCCAACTAGATTGATTTTTCTTGCCATGGGAGAGGTGCTTTGTAATGGTTCAATCTTGCGGTGCTTATTCCCAGTGACAGAAGGGGACATGATACGTATTTGTATTTTTGCCATTAAGGATAAAAAGATGGGATTTGTACATATTGATTGGATCTATCCCTCTACATCATGTCATCTTGATTAAGGCGTTACTCCATTCTTTTTTAACTTAATACACTAGATGCATGCTGGATAGTGGTCATGTGTGGACTAATAGTAGTAGATGCAGGCAGGAGTCGGTCTACTTGTCACGTACATGATGCCTATATTCATGATCATTGCCTCAGATATCATCATAACTATGCGATTTTCTATCAATTGCTCAACAGTAATTTGTTTACCCACCATATGACTTGTTTCAAGACAGAAGCCTCTAGTGAAAACTATGGCCCGGGGTCTATTTTTATCATATTTATTTCAGATCTACAAAATAAAAACCCAAAAATACTTTGCTGCAAATTATTTACCTTTACTTTATTTTGCACTTTTATTTATCTTTTATACTTATCTCTATCACATCTCATCCTTGCAAGTAACCTTGAAGGGATTGAAAACCCCTTTATCGTGTTGGGTGCAAGTATTTGTTTGTTTGTGTATGTGCAACCATAGGTGACTTGGTGTTCCTCCTACAGGATTGATACCTTGGTTCTTAACTAGGGAAATACTTATCTCTACTTTGCTGCATCACCCTTTCCTCTTGAAGGGGAAAACCGACGCAAGCTCTCAAGAAGTAGCACCTCCCATGATGCACTTGTTTTCGGTCGGTTAGCTCGACCATAGTGGTGATCAAGGTAGTGGAAACACACCAAGACTATAGCTTCTCGCATTCACGATGATGCCTTCTCCTTTCTAGGTCTTCATTTTCTTTTTCCTAGGGAAGTGTCTCACAAAAGGATATTTAGCTGATAATCAAATATTGCATTCCCCTCGAACACATTTATCACAGCTTTGATAGTCCTTAGAAAAGGTCTACCAAGGATTATAGGAGGAATTAGATCCTCAGGCATACACTACTGCTGGATGCTGCTAACGCAATGATACGTCTTTGTCGTATCTACTTTTTCTAATGCTTTTTCTCTTGTTTTGGACTCTAATTTGCATGATTTGAATGAAACTAACCCGGACTAACGTTGTTTTCAGCAGAACTACTATAGTGTTGTTTTTGTGCAGAAATAAAGTTCTCGGATTGGAACGAAACTTTGCGAGGATCTTTTATACAATAAAAGAGAATTACTGGAGCCAAGAACCACCGGAGGGGGCACCTGGATGGGCACAACCCACCAGGGCGGCCCCCCCTCCTGGCGCGCCCAGGTGGGTTGTCCCCACTTGGTGGCCCCGCAGACCTCAGCCCTGATACTATAAAATCACATTTTCAGAGAAAAAAATCAGCGACAATGAATTATCGCGTTTCACGAGATGGAGCCGCCGCCACCTCCTGTTTTTCATCAGGAGGCCAGATCTGGAGTCCGTTTGGGGCTCCGGAGAGGGGGATCTTCAATCTTCGTCATCACCAACACTTCTCCATCGCCAATTCCATAATGCTCCCCACAGGGAGTGAGTAATTCCTTTGTAGGCTCGCTGGTCGATGAGGAGTTGGATGAGATTCATCATCTAATCGAGTTAGTTTTGTTAGGGGTTGATCCCTAGTATCCATTATGTTATGATATTGATGTTGCTATGACTTTGCCATGCTTATTGCTTGTCACCTTGGGCCCGGGTGCCATGATTTCAGATCTGAACCGTTTATGTTATCACCATTATATCTATGTTCTAGATCCGATCTTGCAAGCTATAGTCACCTACTACGTGTTATGATCCGGCAACCCTGGAGTGATAGAAGTCGGGACATTTCCCGGTGATGACCGTAGTTTGAGGAGTTCATGTATTCACTATGTTAATGCTTTGTTCTGGTTCTCTATTAAAAGGACGCCTTAATATCCCTTAGTTTCCTTGTGGACCCCGCTGCCGCGGGAGGGTAGGACAAAAGATGTCATGCAAGTTCTTTCCATAACAATGTATGACTATTTACGGAATACATGCCTACATTATATTTATGAACTGGAGCTAGTGTCATATCGCCCTAGGTTATGACTATTATATGATGAATATCATCCAAAAAATTCACTGATCCAATGCCTATGAATTTCTCTCATATTGTTCCTGCTAAGCTACTACTGCTATTGTTACTGTTACACTTGCTACAAAATCATTGTTGTCACTATTACTATTGTTGTTGCTACTACTATCAAAACTATCATACTACTTTGCTACTAATCACTTTGCTGCAGATAATTAATCTCCAGGTGTGGTTGAATTGACAACTCAGCCGCTAATACTTGAAAATATTCCTTGGCTCCCCTTGTGTCGAATCAATAAATTTGGCTTGTATACTCTACCCTCGAAAACTGTTGTGATCCCCTATACTTGTGGGTTATCAAGACCTTTTGCTGCCGCCATTGCCGGGGAGCATAGCTATATTTGTTGAGTCACTTGGGATTATTATCAAACTATCACTATGAAGAATCTAAAGGATGCTAAGACTGAGAATTTTCCCTCTAAGATGAGGGGAGGTAAGGAACTGACATCTAGCTCTACACTTGATTCACCTTCTGTTATGAGTAGACTTGCAGCAGCACCACATGCTATTAATGCTGATATGTCGCAAGTTATTGATGATGCTACTTCTATGAATGATACTCATGATGATGTTAGTACCTTGCTTGATGATACTGTGCCACTAGGTGAGTTTCTTAATGAACAACTTGCTAGAACTAAAGCTTTTGAGAATGCCGAAACTGATGAAGAGCTTGAAGCTGAAAATCTTGAAACACCTATTATACCTAGTTCTCCTAGATATGAATTGCTTAAGATACCGCAAGGTTATGTTATGGATGAGGAGAAAACTAGAGACTTTCTTGCTTGCAATGATAGGGATGATCTTAAGAAATTATTAGGCAAACTGTAAGAAAGATCTTTGAATGCTAGAATTAAATGTGATCCTAAGTTTGCTACTTCACCTATTTTTGTTGATGACAAGGATTATGAATTCTCTGTCGACACAGAGTTAATTACTTTGGTTGAATCTAATCCTTTCCATGGTTATGAAACTGAAACTGTTGTGGCACACCTTACTAAGTTGAATGACATAGCCACCCTTTTTGCTCATGATGAGAAAATTTGCTATTATTATATTCTCAAATTATTTCAGTTCTCATTAAAGGGTGATGCTAAGGCTTGGTATAATACTCTTGCTCCTGGTTGTGTGCGTAGTCCCCAGGATATGATTTACTACTTCTCTGAAAATATTTTTATGCTCATAAGAAACAAGTTGCCTTACAGGAAATATTTAACTTTGTGCAAATTGAAGAAGAGAGTCTCCCGCAAGCTTGGGGGAGGCTTCTCCAATTACTTAATCTTTGCCTCGTCGTCCTCTTAAGAAAAATGAAATACTCGATATCTTCTATAATGGACTAACCGATGCTTCTAGGGATTTCCTAGATAGTTCTGCTAGTTGTGTTTTCAGGGAACGAACTATTGGACAAGCTGAGGAATTATTGAATAACAAATTGAAAAATTATGATGATTGGACTATTCCGGAAACACCACTTAAACCTACTCCCAATAAGAGGGGTATCTTATATCTCAGTCCCAAGGATATGCAGGAGGCAAAGAAATCTATGAAGGAAAAAGGTATTAAAGCAGAGGATGTTAAAAATTCACCACCTATCGAAAAAATTCATGGCCTCGACACACCACCACCATCATGGGTGGTAGAGGTAAATTCTTTGTTAAAGTTCGATGAAGGTGATATCCCTTATAATTAACATCCTAGTCAATGCCTTTATTTGTTTGAAAATTACATTAGAAAGCAAGACCACTTCAATGCAAATGTTATGAAACAATTGAAATACAATTTTGATATGATAACTCGCTTGAGTGACTTGTTATTTACAATTACCAATGATGTTAGAGGTGTAGGAAAACATGCCTCTATGGTTCAAACTCAACTAGAACAAGTTGCTTAATCTCAAAGAGAGTTGCTTGATGGAATGAACAATAATATCAATGATCATGTTGTTAGAGTAATGACTAGAGGAGGTAGAATGACTCAGGAACCTCTTTACCCTGAGGGACACCCTAAAAGAAGTGAACAAGACTCTCAAAGAATTAACACGGATACACCTATTCCTTCTAAAAAAGAAAAAGAAGAAGAAAAATGGTAGGACTTTGCATACCTCTAGTGAACCTGAAATAGAAAAATCTCCTGAAGCTAATAACGATGTTTCTATTTTTTATGCTGAAACTCAATCCGGTAATGAACACTCACCTTCTGATAATGAAAAAGATAATGATGAGGTTCATGAAGACAGTCAAACCAATAATAAACAACCAGAAAATTATGTTGAAATAGAACCAGCTGTTGATCTTGATAACCCACAACCCGAAAATAAAAGATATGATAAAAGAGACTTTGTTGCTGGAAAACATGGTAAGGAAAGAGAACCATGGGTCAAAAACCTATGTCCTTTCCACCTAAATCAACTAAGAAGAAGGATGATGAAGAATTTGAACGCTTTGCTGAAATGATTAGGCCAGTCTTTTTGCGTACCCACTTGACTGATATGTTAAAAATGGCACCATATGCAAAGTACATGAAAGACATCATCACCAACAAGAGAAAAATACCGGAAGCTGAAATCTCCATCATGCTTGCTAATTATTCTTTAAGGATGGAGTACCTAAAAAACTTGGAAATCCGAGGATACCAACTATACCTTGCTCCATCAAAAGAAATTATGTGAAAACTACTTTGTATGATTTGGGAGCTAGTGTTAGTGTTATGCCTTTCTCTTTATGTAAAAGACTTGATTTGAATAAACTCACACCTACAAAAATATCTTTGCAAATGGCTGACAAATCAACTACCATACCTATCGATATTTGTGAGGACGTGCCCGTTGTTGTTGCTAATGTTACTATCTTAACGGACTTTGTTATACTTGAGATGCCTGAGGATGACAACATGTCTGTTATCCTTGGTAGACCTTTCTTGAATACTGCAGGGGCTGTTATTGATTGCAATAAAAGCAAGGTCACTTTTCATATCAATGGTAATGAGCATACGGTGCACTTTCCGAAGAAACAGTTCCAAGTGAATGGTATTAATGTTATTGAAAAATCTCTGACGATCACTATTGGAAGTTTTCAACTACCTCTACCTACTGCCAAAAAGAAATATGAAATGCTTATTGTTGGGGACATCCATATCCCCGTTGAGGTAACTTAGTGTTTTACGAAAACTCTTCGGTTTCATGCTAATCGAAGGTGGTTGTTAATAAGACTTGAGCAACCTTATTAATGGATCATTTTTAGAGGTATGAACTTGATGAATTTAGTGAGCACTACCTTCTGTCCTTACTTTTATTTTCTGGTTTTCTTAGTTGAATAAAATAAAATGCCATGTTTTGTCTATTTCTGAATTTCCTGTGCAATAAAAAATGACCCAAAAATAAAACGTTTTTTTCTAAATATTTAAGAATTTTTGGTGAAAATAACATCAAAGGGGGGTGCACAAGGTGGGCACAATTCACCTGGGTGCGCCAGCACCCCCAGACACGCCCTGGTGGGTTGTGGTCCCCCTCACTTATCTCTTTAGCCCATGTCATCACCTACCTCTAGAAAAAATTCACCATTACTCTCTCTCTCTCTCGTGTTCTTGCTCTCAAACCCGCAGATTTCGATCTCTTTGCTCAAAGCCCGTTTCCGAAACTGTTTTGGGGGACTGCTACTTAGTATGTCACTCCTCCATTGGTCCAATTAGTTTTTGCTTTAGTGGTTTATATTTTGAATAATTAGTTACTCTTGGTGCTGCTGTAGATGAGCTTGCATGTTGAATTCTTAGAGTTCTAAGTAGTTTGAATGCTTGATATGGCCTCTATGCATCCCTATGAGTAGTTGCTATCAATCTTGTGAAGTTTTGTTGAGAAAAATTTGTGGACTAAAAAATTTCAGAATTTTGTTCATAGGAAAAGGATGAGTTTTTTTAGGAAGTTTGTTTCCAAGAAGAACTCCAAGGGATTTACTGGGGAGTCCTCGGACAATGACCTCCACACCCGGAGAATGGCAGAGGTTCGGCCATGCGAATGAAGCTGGAATCCATCATGAGTTTGCACAGTTTGCTGCTAATGCAAGCCTCACCGACTTTCCTCGCAGCTGAGTGTGAACAGTATCATCTCCTCACAAATTCCTTTGTGAAAAGTTTCCATTTTCTGAGTAGGAATAACCCCCCCTGAGGTGTAATTTAATTTATATGCTGAAACCCACAGATACCACTTACTGAATTTTGTGACATATGTTTGATCCCATATGTGCATTATTTTTCCTCTGTTCATTGCTAAGTGCTTAATTGCTACGGAGAAGGTCGGTGCACTTTGTGCTCTGGACTTCGCCGTCTTACATCGTGCACTATACGGCGACAACACCTACAACCTAGGGGCTATCATTGCATGTTGTCTGCACCTTAACCAATCCAAGGGTAAAATTCATGGTGGTATTTATGCTACTCGCCTAGCGAGTCACTTTAACGTTCAGATACGCTAGCATGATTATCGTTTGCCCAAGGTTCATTTAGATCGTTAGGCTGTGGCACATTATCAGTCTATTGATAGTGAGAACACTGACATTCCTATTCCTTACAACCTAGTTTTTAGTGAGAACACTCGTGATATTATTCCGTTGCCTGCACCTGCTTTGTTTGATTCTATTGCCAGGGGCGGATACAGGATCATGCCATCATCGCCTACCGAAAAACCAGGCGACAGCAGTGGAGGAGCCTCAGGAGTGGGACGCTCACGTGCCCACTCCACATCACTTGAACGTGCGACCTGATGGCTACTTTGAGTGGTAATTACCAAGTTAGGCCAAAAGCCTAATGTCGGTGTCAAAACCGGCGGATCTCGGGTAGGGGGTCCCGAACTGTGCGTCTAGGCGGATGGTAACAGGAGACAAGGGACACGATGTTTTACCCAGGTTCGGGCCCTCTTGATGGAGGTAAAACCCTACGTCCTGCTAGATTAATATTGATGATGTGTGTTACAAGAGTGGATCTACCACGAGATCAAAGAGGCTAAACCCTAGAAGCTAGCCTATGGTATGATTGTTGTTCGTCCCCACGGACTAAAACCCTCCGGTTTATATAGACACCGGATAGGGTTAGGGTTACACAGAGTCGGTTACAACGGTAGGAGATCTACATATCCGTATCGCCAAGCTTGCCTTCCATGCCAAGGAAAGTCCCCTCCGGACACGGGACGAAGTCTTCAATCTTGTATCTTCATAGTCTTGGAGTCCGGCCGATGATGATAGTTCAGCTATCCGGACACCCCCTAGTCCGGAATTCCCTCAGTAGCCCCTGAACCAGGCTTCAATGACGACGAGTCTGGCGCGCATATTGTCTTCGGCATTGCAAGGCGGGTTCTTCCTCCGAATAATATTATAGAAGATTGTGAACACCAGGATAGTGTCCGGCTCTGCAAAACAAGTTCCACATAACACCGTAGAGAGAATAGTTTTTGCACAGGTCTGCTGACGTATTCCGCGGCGTGAAATCACACCACACGGCCAGGCCTTCATATGAATCGTTTTTATTGTTCCACCTCAGCGTGTTTAGCGAGGCGGTTTCCTTGGCACGTCTTATCAAAGCATAGATCATGCCCCTTATTCCGGGATTCTCATCAATACGGACGTGGGTAACCCAACCGTGCCCGTTGGCTCGCCTTTTCTATCAAGGGCGAGTCCTAATCGATCACAGGGTGGGCTCTTGGTATTCCACCTCTTTATAACGAGACCAAGGCCCTCTCCTTTTTACACCCTCCATTGAGTTCGCCTCGCGCTTTGAGTTCCAACACCCAAAGCTTCAGATTCGGGCGCTTCGGACTTTCGACGATGTCTAGCTACGACCAGCACGGCCGATGGATGTCTTCCTCCGTCACAGAAGAAGACGTGCTAAAGCTGCGAGACGCCAGGTATCTAACCGGCGAGATCTCGCATAGGCTGCCTGCCCCAGGGCAGGTCATTCCCACTCCTGATCCCGGCGAGAACGTGGTGTTCGTGTCTCACTTCCGTCGGGGTTTAGGCTTCCCGACGGACCCCTTTGTGCGCGGGCTCATGTTTTATTATGGGCTTGATTTCCATGACTTGAATCCGGAGTCCATCCTCCATATCTCGTCATTCATTGTTGTATGTGAGGCCTTCCTCCATATTACCCCTCACTTTGGATTGTGGCTCAAGAACTTCAAGGTGGAGCCAAAGATGATCAAGGGGCAGCAAGCGGAGTGCGGAGGGGCAATCATAAGCAAATGTGCTGATGCTCCGTGGCCCGAGGGCTCTTTTCAAGAGGAGCTTGGCTTGTGGCAACGGGAGTGGTTTTATATCACTGCTCCTAGGGGCACCAAATGGGCGGCGCTCCCTGCCTTCCGCCAGTCCACCACAGCGGTGGCGTCATGGGTCAACAAGGGCTCGACTGGGTCGTCCAAGGGCGTTTCCTGCTGCGGGGGCCGTATTTGAGACCTCCAGAAAGAGGGATCAATCTGGTTGCACCGACGCAGGTTATGGTGATCCGCGCCTTCAGCCCTACAAGCGTCGCCCCTCCGCTTGTGGGAATTCAATCCGAGGGACTACGAAGCTCTCCAAAATTTTATGGGCACGACGCCTGTGGAGATGTATAAACTGTTCTTCGGATCACAAGAGAAGTGTCCGGACTTGACCGAGGATGCAGGACTAAGCTGCAATCGCCCAGATGCTCAAGTAAGTAGTTGTCAGGACCCCGATTCCAAGTCACATCGATCTAGCCGGTAACACCTCATATCACTTTGCGGCCTCACGCACGGTATTCCCACGGGTGTCGCCTTACCATGGCCCGGGACCGTTTGCGTCTTTTGGATCACGTATATGATAGTGTCGCTAGCATCCATATGACAGAGAACCCGGGCCGACATGGCTAGTCGTGAACCCAAAGCGGCACTAACCCATGGGGACAGGCATACATGAATCACATCGAGCATGTCGGTCATCAGCATATGAATTCGGTACATGTAGCAGGCTAACAGGACTCCGGTATCCCGGGCTGTAGCAGGCTAGGCAGACTCGAATATCACCGCGTGACATTTCCCGAAGGGACGGACATAGGAACGAAGTGAAACACATGCCGGCCAGTCAAGTGTCGAAGCGGTAGTGCTGGGCTAGCAGGACTCCGGTGAACCGGGCTGTAGCGGACTACTATTGCTCAGAAGCACGAGACTACATTTCCCCATATGAGAGGCTGCCAAGGATAAACAACTAGTTTGTCGGATCCCACACATACCAAGCATTTCAAACATACACACAATATGCTCAATATGTGTAAAAACAACATGGCATCACAACATAACTCTACGACTCAAATATTTATTCATTAGGCTCGAGGAGCGAGATATTACAAACATGGGTCTCATGACCCAACACTCGAAACATACAAGTCAAAGCACAAGCGGAAGCTAAACATGTCTGAGTACAGACAACTATAAATGAAAAAGGCTGAGAAGCCTGACTATCTACCAGATCCTGCCGAGGGCACAATATCATAGCTGAGGTAACAAGCTAAACGTCGAAGTCCAAGCAGAACTACTAGTGAGACTGACGTCTCTCTGCAAAACATAAAATAGGCAAACATGCAATTGTACTCAGCAAGACTTACATCAGAACTAACTACATATGGATCGTTATCAAAAGGGGGTGGTGGAGTTTGACTGCAGCAAGCCAGCTTTGACTCGGTGGCTATCCTGAACTACGCCTGCAAGTAACTCTTTTGAGGTGGCGCACACGAGTCCACATATTCACCATATCAATACACCACTATGGACCCGCTCCCGTCTCCCTACGAGAACGCCATCCATAGCACTCACGCTTATCTTGCGCATTTTAGAGTATCCACTTTCACTTGTCTATGAACTGATATAGGCAACCCAAAAGTCCTTTTCCGCGGACACGGCTATTCGAATAGATCATATTAACCCTGCAGGGGTGTACTTCTTCACACACGCTCTCACCACTTACCTTCGTTTACACGACATGTACTCGGCAACCTTCAAGCGGAAGCCCAACGTGGGTGTCGGCCACAGCCTACCTAAACACACGAGTCCCGAGTCCAGGTTTATCGCCTATTCGGGTTCCATCCGCAGGGAGTCCGGCCGAGGTTTCCACTAACGGCCCCGAACGATGTGTGCGGGGTTCCCGAGACACCAAAGCAGGCGAATCGGTACACGGGCCACGTGCCTACCGCAACACAACCCACCCCTATGGTCAGCGTGCGTGCGGCCCCAAAGATGCTACAAACACGAAACTACTTGCAACTCCTGGACCGAGGACAAGGGTGGTTAAGAAGCCGAGAGAGTCAATTAAGGATCCCAATGTGTGGTAGTAACTGTTTCATGGATCACAAACACAGAACTCAGTTCCTGAGGACGGCTGCAATGAGACAACCCACCATGTACTCCTACATGGCCTCTCACCGCTACCTTTACCAAAATGTGTTCACACACTTAGCTCACACACAGTAGGACATGTTCACATACCTCCGATTCATCCCCGATGAATCAGACCTGACTCAACTCTAAGCAGTAGCAGGCATGACAAACAAGCATCAAATAGTAGGCAAAATAGTCCTCAAACAACACCTACTCATTCTAGAGGGTTTCATCTATTTACTTTGTGGAATGACAGTCATGCAGAGGATAAAGGGGTTCAGCTACCGCAGCAAGTAATGTATAAATCATTGTTGTCCTAATGCAGTAAAAGAGAGCAGGAGCGAGAGAGTGGGATTATATCGGAATGAACAAGGGGGTTTTGCTTGCCTGGCACTTCTGAAGATAATATAGTTCTTCATCGGTGTCATCGAACAATCGTCGGAACGTCGTCTACTGAGAGGGGACAAACACCGGCAACTGAGAAAGAACACAATCAATGCAATGCACATTCATATGAATGACATGTCATGTTAAGGTACTGAATTCACCTAATGCAATATCTAGCCAAGTTAATTGAAGTGGAACTCAAACAAGAACAAATTCCAACTCCAAATGTTATTTCATAAATTGCCCTAATCATCATTTGTCCTATTCAGTGAGGTTAACCTGTTCAAACATGCATGATCATGGCATAAACAGGTTCTTCATATTTTTCTGATCATTTTTCATATATAACTTATTTCCATTGGAGTTACGGTTGAATTTCTATGAATTTTAGAAGTTTTGGATATATTCTGAATTTCCTATAATAGAATAAATCCAGTAATTAATTTATTAAATCGACAATGCGTCGAGTGATGTCGGGGTCAACGGGACGTCAGTGTCAAACCTGACTAGTGGGTCCAGGTTGTCAGCATAATTAGATTAACTAAATATTGATTAAAACTATCCTAATTAGTTAACAGGGCGGGGCCCCACCTGTCATTGACTCAAGGGAGTCAACCAGGGCCCACCCGTGGTCAAAGTCAACGTCGGCTGCACCGGCGTTTAGCCGCCGGCGAGCCCGACGCGGTGGCGGAAGTGGGTTTGGCCGTTTCGGCAACCAAACGAGCCGCGGAGGGTGGCTATGGGTAGCTGGGGACAAGCCGCAGCTCCTGGTGGAGTCAGTTGGGGTCGGGGCGGCCGGAATCGGCGCCGGCGACGACCTAGGCGGCCGCCGGAGTTAGGCCGAAGGCGAACTTGAGGCTGGGGTGTGCGGTGCGGTGAGGGGAGTGTATGGTTGGACGCTACGGAGTGTGGTGAGTGCGATGGACACCAAGAGGTGGCCGGAGGATGGCCGGGAGCACGTCGGCGACGAGCTCCGCGGCGGCGGGTGCGGGTGATCTTTGTGCGGTCGCTACAAAGCTCGAGAGTGAGAGAGGAAGGGAAGGGGGTAGCCAGGCTCACAGGGCACTCGTGGAGGCAACCGGCGTGGCCGGGGACGGACTGGTGCGACGGCGGTGTTGAAGGGGATCTCCGGCGACGGCGGAATCGGGCGAGGTCGGTGCGGTGGCCTCGGACTACTCGAGCACGCGGGGCTCGACTAGCTCGACGTAGAGGAGGGCGGCGGAGCTCCTAGACACGGTGGGGAGGAGCACGGACGGCGGGGAGCGCGTCTACGGCGACGGCGTGGCTGCGGTGGCGTCGGCCATGGCGGGGGAGCGCGAGGGAGAGGAGCCGGGGAGGAAGAGAGGTGTCCGAGGGGTTCGGGGGAGAGAATGGACGGGTTCTGCGTCGGCGGCTCGATGAGGGGGAGCGAGGCGGCGGCCTGCGGTGGCATGCATGCGGTGCCCGCCCGAGCACCTGCCTGCTGCTGGCGAGCCAAGCAGCTGTTGGCCATGCACTGGGCAGTTAGGAGGCGCCAGGTAAATATTTGCATTATGTTTTTCTTTTTCTATTTTTCTGCAACTTTGTGGAGTTTTTAAAAATACTTAAACAGTTTCAAAAATAACCAAACTGCTCCTGGTCCATAGTTGGAATATTTCCAACATGAAACATTTTAGTTTGGGAATATTTGGGCATTTGAAATATTTTATATAATTTAAATGCCCAAATGCAAATAAGTAATGACTTAATTCAAAATCCGTAATGGCCTAGAATATGTGCACCATTTTTTGGCGGAGGTTTTAAACCAATCCAAAATGATAAACTTTTCTCAAGGGCATTTTGGGTTCATTGAGAATATTTTATTTTGATCCTAAATGCATTTCATTTAGTGCTAGGGTTTGTCATCCCCATTTCAAATTTCATGAAAATTAAACATGATGCATGGATGCATTGCCACTAGTTACAAGCAAGCTCTAGGGCTGTGACAACTCACCCCCACTAAACAAGAATCTCGCCCCGAGATTCAAGGCGTGAGGTAAGAGGAAAAGGGAAGTCACAAACTTATCACAATCTTCATGATCCATTTGCCCTTCTCGAAAAGGTTGATTCATTCCATCATCTTGGTCTTGACGTCTTCGCTTTCGAGATCTTCACTCGACACGACAACAGAAAGAGGGGGAAACCCTACAGGATTTAATCTTCTTGAAGATCGAGCAACTCAAGATCAGTTCATGGAGAGACGTAAGAACAACTCTTGAGTTGAGACACCAAGAACACATTAGGAATGATGATAAAGAAATGGATGACGAAGGTTCAAATTGGTAGGCAACCATTCCACACTTAAGAGAGATGGTGGATGGTGTCAAGGTGGCGAGGAAATAATTGCCATGATTCAATAACGGGGCACCTCGGGGGAGGTGACGCGAGGAACTATTCCCTTAAGTGGCAAAAAGAATTACTTTTGATTCAGAGATCATTGAAACTCTTCATACCAGCCTAAGGCAATTCACAACGATCGTTTGGCAGAGTGCAAAGGAATGGTACACCCGGACTAGAATGGATGATGTGGACTACCTTGTTGAAGACAACGCAATGGATGATTTTTGCTTATCATCTGAGGTGTAGGGGACCCATGGTAAGTCCACATTTGAAGATGAAACTGGACAATAATTACTAAGAAGGCAGCCCATAGTGAAATGGCACAAGGACGGTGCAAGTCGGGAACGAAATGCAACTGTTGGAATGTTCCAACCATCATATCTGCACGAGATTCAGATCCGATTGGTAATAGGATACTTCACTCAGCATGTCCGAAAAGGAAAGGTTGCAACACAAATCGATTTAGATGATGTTGCGAGATTCTCGGAGATGGACTATGGTAGTAAGCTCCAAAACATGAGCGGGTTCTGCTACAAACAGGTGAACATGTTGTCCCAGACAAGCATGGCCACGTAGTAGTCTTATAATAAACACTACCAAGTTCAGGTGGGGAACCATCATCGTGGATAACGAAGTCCTTGCATAAGTCATATGATTAGCTCTTATGAAGAAACTTCTTCTCCTTGAACAAATCAGTTAGTGGCTTGGTGTGCTAGGGAATTCATATGGAATGAAGATGATCAGTCTATCGCACCATAGAATACTTCGCACATGCATGACCGACTTGGGATGATTCCAGAGGAAGCAAAAACAACTTTCTCGGATCCACGGCGACAACTTACATCAAATGCATGTGAATTAGAGGAAGTCACTTCTTTCATCCAAGCATAGGCTTCATGAACGGATCACGAAGGCATTGCTTACAAAGTTTTCAACACTAGGTTGATGTTCAACATGAATCATGGGGAGACAAGAATGTCAGCTGATGGGCTCAACAACAACTCATCGAAATTTCCATATCAATCGACTTCCGCCATCATGTGAACACGGTGATAGTATTGGTCGCACCAAAAGATATAATGGTGTATACTCAAGGGATCAACCACGAGTAAGACAACATTACAAATATCGTTGGTTCTAACTTGATTTGATGATAGCCCACACTCAAATCAAAGGATTGATAAGACAATAGGTCCAGCAACTGATCACAGAGACCAATAGATGAAGATATCATCTTTCTTCAACACACACTACACAAGAATATCCCTTTGGAACGAACTAAGTTAGGCAAGATTTTATCTTCCAACTCTCCAAGTTGTTGTTTGGCTTAACCAACTAGCTCAGGGGTATCCAACACAGATTCTTGGAGAAAGGGTGGTTCACAAGAAACCAACTTGATCACGAGCTCAACATAACAGTCAGGGGACAACCTGGTAATACTTCCGAGAAGATATTCGGAAAATCTCGAACCACCGGTATGTTACTAAGCTTGGGAACAATCTTGCTTTTGAGGGCAAGACGATATGATCGAATGAGTGAGGACTTGACAAGATCCTAACTCATCAATCGAAGCGTGCACCAGAAATAAGGACTAGGTAGCACGATCAATCTTAGGATGATGATTTAATAACCAACAGGCTAAGAATGAGAATATTGTCCATTAGCTGCCAAGCAACAAGTTGCTCGGAGTATTGATTTCACACATCACAATTCACTTGTCGGCAATCCGGTTACATCAACTCGGGATCGAGGAATGAATAATGATGGCGAGAAGTATCACTGCGTCAAGAATTCATAAGAGAAGGTGCAATTCTCATGACGTTCCTGACATAAAGTGGGTAATGCTTCGGGATAGAACAGAATCAAAAGCGGGATGGCATTTTGACCTGCGGAATACAACTGCTTTGACCCAATCCTAGATATGGATGAGGTATTGGAGTTTGTTTCTCCAAGTCATTCAGGACAGAATGGCTTGACAGACCACAAGAGTAATAGGCATCGATAAACGAATGCACGCATACCCTTGACTATCAATTGACAAAGGGGTCGAATACAACTAAGGAGGAACAACTCGAGGAGCATATACTTTCTGAGTTGTGGATGCATAGGTTAGTATGCCGAATCAAGTTCAACAGGGTTCTTCCGGATAACCCATGCATGAAAGTAGAACTGGCAGATTCACAATTATGAATGGAGAACTCCTCAAGAGTACTCTGATTGTGATCCTTTAGTTCAGCGAGGAGCTTATGCCATAAGCGGTTCATAGCATTTGGAAGAAGGAAATACCACGGACCTCAAGGACTATCGCAAAGTTACTAATATCCTAAGGGAACTAGCAAATACTAACAACATGAAGTAGGGTGAATCTCGGTTCAAGAACCCAGGGATAGAATGCCTACTAACTAATAACATCACGGGATGCTTTCAAGAATAATGGCCAGAATCATCACACTGGGATACAAAAGCATTGCTAAATTGCTAGGTGACTTCCTAAACACCTAGGGTCATAATAATAGCTCCAACATATATGTCGAGGCAATGGAGTACCTCATTGGACCGGGTTAGTGTGCTTAATCCGCCCAAAAGGACATCGAGGAACGGAGGAAGGGATTCCAAATGCATCGGATATTTAGAAACACAGGATGACTCGGACAAAGATAATCGGCTGTAAATGCTCAAAAATGATTTGAGACATCCTGCAAAAGGGTGGCATAACCACTCAACATCACAATATCAAGGTTCCGGATCAACGGCTATCATACGTAAATAGTAGGAACTGGGGATTAAAACCAACAATCTTAAAGGTCTATGGATTAGTAACACGTCATCCTGATAGATAGATGGGAAGCCTAGTTCTTAAACCCCGTAGAAGAGAAGAGGTTGACTCAGATCAGAAGGCCATGAGGTATAGGGAGTAAAAAGAGTCTTACGTTCCCTTCCCCAATCAATTCCCTTACATAACTAAAGCATTTCTAGACACAACTTCGACCAGTTTGGCTTGGTAATCCTCTGAGCAAGTCGGGCTCGATACCAACGCTTATCAGACCCCGATTCCAAGTCACATCGATCTAGCCGGTAACACCTCATATCACTTTGCGGCCTCACGCACGGTATTCCCACGGGTGTCGCCTTACCATGGCCCGGGACCGTTTGCGTCTTTTGGCTCACGTATATGATAGTGTCGCTAGCATCCATATGACAGAGAACCCGGGCCTATATGGCTAGTCGTGAACCCAAAGCGGCACTAACCCATGGGGACAGGCATACATGAATCACATCGAGCATGTCGGTCATCAACGTATGAATTCGGGCTGTAGCATTTGGGCTATGAGGACTCCGGTATCCCGGCTGTAGCAGGCTAGGCAGACTCGAATATCACCGCGTGACATTTCCCGAAGGGACAGACATAAGGAACGGTGAAACACATGCCGCCACCAAGTGTCCAAGTAGTAGTGTTGGGCTAGCAGACTCCGGTGAACTGGTCAGAAGCGGACTACTCTCGCCGTAAGCACGAGACTACATTTCCCCATATGAGAGGCTGCCAAGGATAAACAACTAGTTTATCGGATCCCACACATACCAAGCATTTCAAACATACACACAATATGCTCAATATGTGTAAAAACAACATGGCATCACAACATAACTCTCTACGACTCAAATATTTATTCATTAGGCTCCGAGGAGCGAGATATTACAAACATGGGTCTCATGACCCAACACTCAAGCATACAAGTCAAAGCACAAGCGGAAGCTAAACATGTCTCGAGTATAGACAACTATAAATGAAAAAGGCTGAGAAGCCCGACTATCTACCAGATCTGCCGAGGCACAAGATCGTAGCTGAGGTAACAAGCTAAACGTCAAGTCCAAGCGGAACTACTAGTGAGACCGACGTCTCTCGCAAACCATAAAATAGGCAAACGTGAGTACAATTGTACTCAGCAAGACTTACATCGTAACTAACTACATATGCATCGTTATCAAAAGGGGTGGTGGAGTTTGACGCAGCAAGCCAGCTTTGACTCGGTGGCTATCCCGAACTACGATTGCCAAGTAACTCTTTTGAGGTGGCGCACACGAGTCCACATATTCACCATATCAATACACCACTATGGACCCGCTCCGTCTCCCTACGAGAACGCCATCCATAGCACTCACGCTTATCTTGGCGCATTTTAGAGTATCCACTTTCACTTGTCTATGAACTGATATAGGCAACCCGTAAGTCTTTTTTCGCGGACACGGCTATTCGAATAGATCATATTAACCTGCAGGGTGTACTTCTTCACACGCTCTCACCACTTACCTTCGTTTACACGACATGTACTCAAAGAACCTTCAGCGGAAGCCCAACGTGGGTGTCGGCCACAGCCTACCTAAACACACGAGTCCCGAGTCCGTGTTTATCGCCTATTCGGGTTCCATCCGCAGGAGTCCGGCCGAGGTTTCCACTAACGGCCCCGAACGATGTGTGCGGGGTTCCGAGACACCAAACGAAATAATCGGTACACAGACCCGCGTGCCTACCGCAACACAACCCACCCCTAAGGTCAGCGTTGCGTGCGGCCCCCAGCATGCTACAAACACCAGAAACTACATGCAACTCCTGGAGTGAGGACAAGGGTGGTTAAGAAGCCGAGAGAGTCAATTAAGGATCCCAATGTGTGGTAGTAACTGTTCCATGGATCACAAACACAGAACTCAGTTCGAGGACGGCTGCAATGAGACAACCCACCATGTACTCCTACATGGCCTCTCACCGCTACCTTTACCAAAACGTGTTCACACACTTAGCTCACACACGAGAGGACATGTTCACATACCTCTGATTCATCGCCGATGAATCGGACCTGACTCAACTCTAAGCAATAGCAGGCATGACAAACAAGCATGAATGAGTAGGCACAACAGGGCTCAAACAACTCCTACTCATGCTAGTGGGTTTCATCTATTTACTGTGGAATGACAGGTCATGCAGAGGATAAAGGGGTTCAGCTACCGCAGCAAGTAACAGATAAATTGTTGTTGTCCTAATGCAGTAAAAGAGAGCAGGAGCGAGAGAGTGGGATTATATCGGAATGGACAAGGGGGTTTTGCTTGCCTGGCACTTCTGAAGATAATATAGTTCTTCATCGGTGTCATCGAACCATCGTCGGGACGTCGTCTACCGAGAGGGGACAGACACCGGCAACTGAGAAAGAACACAATCAATGCAATGCACATTCATATGAATGACATGTCATGTTAAGGTACTGAATTCACCTAATGCAATATCTAGCCAATTTAATTGAAGTGGAACTCAAACAAGAACAAATTCCAACTCCAAATGTTATTTCATAAATTGCCCTAATCATCATTTGTCCTATTCAGTGAGGTTAACCTGTTCAAACATGCATGATCATGGCATAAACAGGTTCTTCATATTTTTCTGATCATTTTCATATATAACTTATTTCCATTGGAGTTACGGTTGAATTTCTATGAATTTTAGAAGTTTTGGATATATTCTCGAATTTCCTATAATAGAATAAATCCAGTAATTAATTTATTGCGTCAAAGAATGCGTCGTGGTGATGTCGAGGTCAACGGGGCGTCCAGTCAAACCTGACTAGTGGGTCCAAAGTTGTCGGCATAATTAGATTAACTAAATATTGATTAAAACTATCCTAATTAGTTAACAGTATGGGCCCCACCGCCATTGACTCAAGGAGTCAACCAGGCCCACCCGTGGTCAAAGTCAACGCCGGCTGCACCGGCGTTTAGCCGCCAGCGAGCCCGGACGCTGATGGCGGAAGTGGGTTTGGCTGCCGGCAACCAAACGAGCAGCGGAGGGTGGCTATGGGTAGTCGGGACAAGCCGCAGCTCTGGTGGAGTCGATTAGTTTGGGCGGCCGAATCGGCCCAGCGATGACCTAGGGGCGCCGGAGTTCGGCCAGGCGAACTCGAGGCTGGGGTGTCTTGGTGAGGTGCGGGAGTGTATGGTTGGACGCCACGAGTGTGGTGAGTGCGATGGACACCAAGAGGTGGCGGAGGATGGCCGGGAGCACGCCGCGACGAGCTCCGTGGCGGCGGTGCAGTGTGATCTTCGTGGCGGTCGCTACAAAGCTCGAGAGCGAGAGAGGAAGGAAAGGGGGTAGCTAGGCTCACGTGGCACTCGTGGAGGCAACCGTGGCGGGGCCGGGACGACTGATGCGACGGCGCGTTGAAGGGGATCTCTCCGGCAGCGGAATCCAAGCGAGGTCGCGGTGGCCTCGGACTACTCGAGCACGCGGGGCTCGACTAGCTCGACGTAGAGGAGGGCGGCGGAGCACCTAGACAAGGCGGGGAGGATCACGGACGGCGGGGAGCGCGTCTACGGCGACGGCGTGGCTGCGGTGGCGTCGGCCATGGAAGGGGAGCGCGAGGGAGAGGAGCCGGGGAGGAAGAGAGGTGTCCGAGGGGTTCGGGGGAGAGAATGGACGGGTTCTGCGTTGGCGGCTCGATGAGGGGAGCGGCGAGGCGGCGGCTAGGCGCGTGGCATGCATGCGGTGCCCGCCGCCGAGCACCTGCCTACCTGCCTGGTCGAGCCAAGCAGCATTGGCGCAGCCGGGTCAATGGGCCAAGTGGGCGGTTAGGAGGCGCCAGTAAATATTTGCATTATGTTTTTCTTTTTCTATTTTTCTGCAACTTTGTGGAGTTTTTAAAATACTTAAACAGTTTCAAAAATAACCAAACTGCTCCTGGTCCATAGTTGGAATATTTCCAACATGAAACATTTTAGTTTGGGAATATTTGGGCATTTGAAATATTTTATATAATTTAAATGCCCAAATGCAAATAAGTAATGACTTAATTCAAAAATCCAGAATGGCCTAGAAATATGTGCACCATTTTTGGCAGAGGTTTTAAACCAATCCAAAAATGATAAACTTTTCTGAAGGGCATTTTGGGTTCATTGAGAATATTTTTATTTTGATCCTAAATGCATTTCATTTAGTGCTAGGGTTTGTCATCCCCATTTCAAATTTCATGAAAATTAAACATGATGCATGGATGCATTGCCACTAGTTATAAGCAAGCTCTAGGGCTATGACAAGATTCCCAGAACCCGGACAAGCTGTTCATTCATTTATTATGTATATATGCCCTTTAAAGGAGCCGCTTTCTTGAACAGGAGTGGATAGCCAAGGCAAAGTTGATAAGGTGTCCGGCTCCTCCCGGAGACCACGCGGATCCCATGTTGACCAAGATGTTGAAGGTCGCGCCTTTTGAAGAAGGCGAGGGAGGAGCGGGGAGCAACTGCCTCTGCGAAGGAGGCTATCAAGGAAGGAGGGATTAAGAGTCCCACCTTCCGAGGAGAAAAGAGGGCCGCTTCAGAAGATCCGGAGGTCAAGGCCTCAAAGAAAGGAAGGGAATCTTCCTCGGAGAGTCCAGCTGTAACGCCCCGGATTCGATGCGCCAGGTGTCTGCCAGTTATTCGCCGTCTTTGCCATGTCATTTGCTTGCGTGTTGCACTTTGCCATGTCATCATCTGCATTTCATATCATGTCATCATGTGCATTTCTTTTTGCATACGTGTTCGTCTCATGCATCCGAGCTTTTTCCCCGTTGTCCGTTTTGCAATCCGGCACTCCTATGTCTCCCGGCGCCCCCTTTTACCTCTTTTCGTGTGTGGGTATCAAACGGTCTAGGAATGGACCGAGGTTTGCCAAGCGGCCTTGGTATAGCACCGGTAGACCGCCTGTCAAGTTTCGGATCATTTGGAGGTCGTTTGGTACTCCAACGGTTAACCGGGTAACCGCAAAGCCCTCATTGAGTTGCAGCCCAACTTCCCTTTCTAAGTGGCCCAAAACCCAGCAAACTCCCTCCATGCTCTCTCGTTCGATCACGATCGTGTGGCCGAAACCGCACCTCATTTGGACTCTCCTAGCTCCTCTACCTATATACACATCTCCCCCTCCGAAATTCGCGGATGAATTCGTCCCTAACCCTAGATCCCACCTCCTCTGCGCGCCGGACATGTCCGCCGCCGTCCGGACAAACCCGCGCCGCCGCCCTCGGCCAACCCGGCCTCGCCACGTGTCACCGCCGCCGTCTCCACCGCGCCTCCTGGCCTTGGGCCAGCCCGGCAGCCCTCCGGCCGGTCGGCCGCCGCCAGCCCGCGCCCGCCGCCGTCTGCCTCCGGGCCACGCGCGCCAGCTTGCGCCATGCGCCAGCGCCCCTCCCGCCAGCGACCCCGCCGCCCGCCCGGCCGCCCTCTCGCCACGCGCCTGCACTCGCCACGGCGTGCCGCCTCCGCCACCGGGCGCGCCTCGCCTCCGGTCGCCGCCGCCCAGAGCCGCCCAGCCGCTTCGCCGCCCGAGCCCCGAGCCCCATCGCCGCCCTTTGCTGCCCGGCCGCCGCCGCCTTGCTCGCCAGCCGCCGCCTTTGCCGGTCGGAAGCTCGCCGGCCGCCCCGCCGCCGGTGCAGATCCGTGAGGGCGGCGAATCCGGCTCCCCGTGCTCCAGCGCCCCCCCCCTCCGCCATCCCCGCCATTTCCGGATCTCCCCGACGATCCTCGATTTCCGTGCGGTTGACTTCTTCCCTCTAAATTCCACCAAGTCCCCGAATCTGTGAATATTTTGTTGCATTTTCGTTGCATCATATCTCTGTTATCATCGCTCCGTTTTGTGCGTGTAATATGTCAAAATGTTCGCCTCGATGAGTAGATCGTTTCGGGTCATTGCATCATTTTCATTTGAGCTCATCTTGATTCCCGAAATGCTGTTGGAAGAGTGCTATGTGATGTTAGTTTCAGATTCTTATCAGAACTTGCACTTTTGTTATTTTTGCCATGATTGATGTGTGCACCCTATGAATTGGAGTCCTACATGTGTTTTGTAATATGCCATGCCATCTTTCCAGGGGTGTATGCCATGTATTTTTGTGATCTATGTGGTGACTAGAACAAGCATGCAAAGTAGGTGTCCTGATGTTGCTGATTTCAGCCCTGTGTAGCTGATATTTTGATGCCATGTTAACTTGATGCTATTGAGAGATCCCTGCATATTTTGAGATACTTCAGTAAGGATGTTTTGTAAAGCATGTCTTGCTCTATCCATCCATGCCCTTGTTTGCAATTATGGAGTAGTATAGCTTGAGTCAATCGAGCTCTACTTTTGCTATAAAATGTTTCCTGGCAGGTTGTTTACATGTTATTCAATTTTGCCAAGGTTGTTGTGGTTGATCCATATATGCTATGATGTTGTTCTTGCTATGTATAGCTTCTATGCCATGTCTTCTTGCTGTTGGTTGCCTTTCCATGCCATGTATTGCTCTGTGGTGAGTGGTTCAAGCTCACCAACATGCCTACTTATTGTTGTTCCTGTCATGTTTAAATCTGTAATAAAACTTGCCATGTTTACGTGGGTGCCATCATATTTTCTGATCCTTTTGGCTTATGGTCACTAAAGGACTTTTGTTCTATGCATTTAGTAGATTCATGCCATGCCTTTGTTTGCCATGTTAAGTTCCTGTAACATGTTGTTTCATAGCTCTAAACATTGCAACCTGATGTTATTTCTGCTAAAGTCTGAAACTGTTATTATTTGCAATCTTGCCATGAGTGTTTGAGCATGTTCTAGTGATTTATGGAGTTAGCTCAGTGTTCATGTTTTCTAATGCTTTACCTGTAGATCATGTCCATGCCTTTTGTTATTATGTTGAGGTCCTGTAGCATATTGTTTTGATGCTTGCAATATGCCTACTTGCTGTTATGGACAGATTGTTGCTATAACTTGTATAGGGTGTATGTGTTGAACCGTTGCTGTCTGCTTTTGAGCGTGCTCTATATGAAACTTGCTTGATTTTGCATGTAGTTTCATATTATCATGTTGGATCCTTGTTTTGAGGTGTTTTCTTGATGTTTGTATGCATTTTGCATCAATGCCATGTTTAACTTGTTTTGCTCATATCTTCTAGGCCGTAGTCTCAATTAAATGAACTTTATATGTAACTTGACTAGAATTTCGTGTAGATCATCGTGGTGCATCTTAACTTGCTGTTTAACAACTTGAACATAAGGTTTATTCAGATCTGGACCAATTTCGAAATTTGCATATGAGGACTTACCGGAATTGTCATATGTTGTTCCCGGCCTCATTTAAACTTGCCTTGATGTGTGGCTCTTGTTTGCATCATCTCTTGCCATGAGTAGCTTCATCTAGATTTGTCATGCATCATGCTTGTTGTGCATCATGCCTTGTTCATGTGTGGTGTTTTTACCTATGTTGTGTGCTTCTTCTTGATAGTTCCTGTTTCGTTGCGATCGTGAGGATTCGTTCGTCTACGCTTGGTTCGGCTTCATCCGTTCATCTTCTTCATGGACTCGTTCATCTTCTTCATGGACTCGTTCATCTTCTTCATGGACTCGTTCTTCTTCCTTATGGATTTCGTGCAAGATGACCGCTACCCTGGATCTCACTACTATCATTGCTATGCTAGTTGCTTCGTTCTATCGCTATGATGCGCTACCTATTACCTGTTTATCAAGCCATCCCAAATTGCCATGTCAGCCTCTAACCTTTTGCACCCTTCCTAGCAAACCTTTGTTTGGCTATGTTACCGCTTTGCTCAGCCCCTCTTATAGCGTTGCTAGTTGCAGGTGAAGATGAAGTTTGTTCCTTGTTGGAACATGGAGATGAAGTTTGTTCCTTGTTGGAACATGGAGATGTTGTTCCGTCGAACATGTTTACTTGTTGGGATATCACAATATATCTTATTTAATTAATGCATCTATATACTTGGTAAAGGGTGGAAGGCTCGGCCTTATGCCTGGTGTTTTGTTCCACTCTTGCCGCCCTAGTTTCCGTCATATCGGTATTATGTTCCCGGATTTTGCGTCCCTAACGCGGTCGGGTGATTTATGGGACCCCTTGACAGCTTCGCTTTGAATAAGACTTTTCCAAAGAAGGCCCAACATTGGTTTTACCATTTGCTTCACCACCACCTACATTTCCTTGGGAGTAATTAACCCAAGGGTCATCTTTATTCAGCCCCGGCCAATGCTTGTCTAAGTGTTGGTCCAAACCAGAGCCACTTATGTGCCGCCCCTAGGCAACTTGGGGTATCGTCGGTTGCCGTCGTAGTGTTCATCCGGTGTTGCCACGAGAACGAGATATGTGCAGCTCCTATCGGGATTGTTTGCCGCATCGGGCGGCTTTGCTGGTCTTGTTTTATTACCTTGTCGAAATGTCTTGTAGCCGGATTCCGAGACTGATCGGGCTTCCCGGGAGAAGGTCTATTCCTTCGTTGATCGCGAGAGCTTATCATGGGCTAAGTTGGGACACCGCAGGGTATAAACTTTCGAGAGCCGTGCCCGCGGTTATGTGGCAGATGGGAATTTGTTAATGTCCGGTTGTAGAAAACCCGAAGTTGATCTTAACTAAAATACACCAACCGTGTGTGTAACCGTGAGTGTCTCTTTTCGGGGTTGATCGAGAGGAGAACACGGTTTCTGGGTTATGTCTGACGTAAGTAGGAGTTCAGGATCACTTCTTGATCAATACTAGTTGACGACCGTTCCTTTGATTCTCTTCTCGCTCTCATTTGCGTATATTAGCCACCATATATGCTTAGCCGCTGCTGCAACCTCTCCACTGTACCCCTTCCTTACCCCTTTAAGCTTTGCTAGTCTTGATACCCATGGTAATGGGATTGCTGAGTCCTCGTGGCTCACAGATTACTACACCACCAGTTGCAGGTACAGGTTTGCGATGATCATGGCGTGAGAGCGATGTTTGCTTGTGTTGGAGTTCTTCTGCTTCTTCTTCGTTCAGGGGATAGGTTCCAGGTCGGCAGCCTGGGCTAGCAGGGTGGATGTCGTTTGAGTTTCATTTATGTTTCATCCGTAGTCGGATGTGGCTCTTGTATATGATGTTGTTGTATTCTTGTGGCATTTGTGCCTTTTGTATGTATCCCCATCTATTATGTAATGTTGATGTAATGATATCCACCTTGCAAAAGCGTTTCAATATGCGGGTCTATCCTTGGTGGGACCGTCGAGTTCCTTTTGGATAGGGTCGCATATTGGGCGTGACACCAGCGCTGGGAAGTAACCCAGCCGCACTGTTTCCCCAAGGGGATCAGCCCTCCAGCGAGTCGTAAGTAGAAAGAAGGGGTCTTGTAAATAAGGAACATCCCTGTATTTATTTATGAAGATAACCGAAATTGTACCTTGTAGTTCGGACCTCAGCCCTTCTCAGCAGAGCTCGTCTTCGGGGGATCTTCTTCCGGAGATGATGGAGAGCGAACGCCTCCACCGTCGCACCCTCATGAGAAGCGGACGACCCGGAGGTGTCGTCGCAGAGGGTTCCCCCAAGTCCGGCGGGGGTGGAAGGTCCAGCGCCAAGTGGTGTGCGGTCGGAGGAGCTGAAGGATTTGCTCGGGCGAGCGGCTATCTCAGAAGATCACCGTGCTCTAATGGGTACGGTGATTGAAAGAATTGCATCCGCGGAGAGCGGATCGTGTGAAGCCGTCAGAAGCTTACTGACGGGGTTTGAGGTACGCAAAAAAAATGATGTACCATCTGACAGTTATGCATATAAAATGTGCCCTGTATAGATAGTAGCCCCTGAGACTCGGTGTGTTGTCAAAATTGACAACGTGCCGAGGATCAAATTTCGCTTAACATATCGCCGCTCCTAAACAGGTGGCGGGTCGTCCGGAGGCCACCGGATCGATGAATATGCCGAACTAAAGCGGCAGCTTGATGAGGCGGATGCGACATCGCTACCGGTCAATAAACGGTTTGATGAGTCACAAGGTATGCGACTTCTATGCGGACACCTGGTAAGGGAGCTTGACGCCCATGTCTTACTAATCGTATGCTTAATGCAGATGGTGCCGCTGCCGTGGAGGAGCTGCGGGCAGAAGTCGCCCGAGCGAAAGAGCAAGCCAGAATTAGTAATGCGGCTGCTTTAAAGGCGGCCGAAGAGCTAGAAGCTGAACGGGCTGCTCACTGCCGAAGCAAAGAAGAGATGTCCGAGATGGCCAAAAGGTTAAGGAATGCTACCGATCGCTGCGAGGTTCTTGAAAAAGAGCATCAAGCGGAACAGAGGGTTTAAAGAAGGCCGCCGAAACCAAGAATGCCCAATCGGCTTTGAGAGCTGCCAAGGAGGAGCTGAGCTGTGCCGTGGCAATTGCGGCCGGAAACCGTTTCTGCTGAGGAGGAAATATAAAGATCCAAAGTATGCTCCGTTGGATAAATTATGGAGTTCAGAGGATGCTTATATGGACTTGGCGGCGAGCGCTATGGACGCGGTTGAGCACTTCCGGGGCCAGAAGGGGCACAAAAGGGAAGAGCTATACTGGTCACAATTCCATAGTCCGGAGCATCCCGCTGACCGATCGGTTGGCCGAGTGGGCCGAGCTGAATCGATTGTCCGGATTGGCCATGAAGCATGTCTTGACTCACTTGTGGCCGGACGGACCCCAGCCGAAGAGCTATTTTGGTGTAGTGCAGCAGTTTCTTGGAGCGGTGCCGCGTATCGACGCGATGAAGCGATCGGCATGTATTGAGGGAGCGCGGATGGCTCTTGCCCGTGTCAAGACATACTGGGCAGAGATGAAGGCCATTGACGTTGCATCCCAGGATTCGGACAGAGGCCGAGTACCTGCCGAGCGCTACTTTGAAGAAGTCGGGCGCTCGTTTAATAGAGACGCAGTGCTCGAAGGATATTATGTTTGAATGACATGTATGATTCGTGAAAACGATGTTTCAATGTAATATAAGTGCTTTTATACTTGTGCGTTCAAGTAGTAAACTACTCCTCGTATGCGACCGCTTATGTATATGTGTATATAACCCGAAGATGGCAGTCCTTAGCTTCAGCCCCCACGCACATAGTGCGGGGGTGTTTTCAAAAAAAAGAGCTATTTCACACTTAATCCAACGACTTGGTCCTGTTAAGGAGGTGGTAGCGTAGCAAACCAGGCAACCGGACTATAATGCTTTATCACTTTCACTTAGCCATAGGAGTTCGAGGGTGGGGCTACTATATAGCCCCTGGGGGCACCGCACTCTCCCGAATTCAGGGTGCGTATGTGCCTGACCGAAAACCGGTCCTTCGTTAATGCGGAGGAATTCTAAACATTCATGTGATTCATTGAGTGGTTGACCAGTCTCTCGCTATATCATGACATCGATTTTCGGCTTTCTCTCTTTGAGGTGCTCGCTTTGGCGAACCGGGCACAATCGCAGATAGTTCTCCGGTGCCGCTGCTAGCCGTGAAAAGGGAACGTAAGGCAGCAAAACACAGGAGCCGGGCAACCCAACATTTGACCAAAGACATGATTCGGAGCTAATGCATATAAGGCCTAACTCGAGACGCTGAATACTCCCTAAGGTATTCGGTCTTTATGAAAATGGGCGAAATAAGGCCCTAAGCCCTTTGTGTCCAGGTACGCGCAAAAATTCTGGTGCGGCCAATGCCAAAGCACCAGCCTCCTCCTCAGTTATATTTAAGGAACTGGGGGAATGTATATCAACAAGAGACTGTGAAAAAAGGTTTACGCAGGTCTTAATCAAAAGAATCCTTGCAACGGGTCCTCATCGCACGTCTCGCTACCGTGTCTCCGTTGTGCCGTATCCTGGACGGGTGTAGCACGTTGTTCATCTGGAAAAGAGAGGAACTTACTTTGAAAAAAGGATCGTGCGAAAAATGTACTTAATATTAAATAAAAAAAAGTACGGTTCAAAGAAGTGAATAAAATTTGAGCTTTATTGTCTCTTGTTATACATGCATGTAGCCCCTTGTACGGGGGTATGCCGCTAGTGGGCGCCGGACTCGTCTAGCCGTGTCCGGGTTTGAATAACCTTACTATGTTCTTTGCCTAGTGGAGCCGGGTAGCTGTGGAGCTGTCAATGCAGTCTCCCCTTCTTCCGCTGCCGAGTAACACTTAATACTTCCTTTCAACGAGATGATGCCGCGTGGACCGGCATTTTAAGTGTTAGAGATGCATACTTCAGACATATTGCGTTAAAGCGGGCGAAAGCTTCACGTCCCAATAGTGCTTGATGGCTACTTTTAAACGGGGCGACATGGAAGAGTAACCTTTCGCGACGGAAGTTGTCAGATGAACCAAACACAACTTCGAGCAGTATGGAGCCCGTAAGAGGGCGCGTGGGTCGGGCGGTACTCCTTTAAAGGAGGTGTTGCTACGGAGAATTTTGGTTGCGTTTATCCCCATCCTCATGGATTGTGTCCTCGATATATCAGGTTTATGTCACTGCCGCCATCCATGAGGACATGTGTAAATTGGAATCCGTTGATTATAGGATCCAATATCAAGGCGGTCCATCCTGCGTTCCGGATACTATCGGAATAGTCCTGATGGTGAAAGGTGATTGGTTTTGACAACCGATGTGCGGCGCGCCTTTTAGTGGGCGCCGCTCTGTTTTTCCCTTTGATCACGTGAAGTGAGGTTACTGTTTTAACCTTTTGTGGGAAATTCTTTTGTTTTTCGGGGCTCTGCTTGTGGTGATCGTCATCATTTTCCCTTGGTGTGTCGAGCCCCTTGTGTTCGGTATTAAGTTGGCCGGACTGCTTGAAAACCCAACAATCTCTATGGGTATGGTTTGCAGGCTTCCCGGAGGTACCATGTATTTGACACAGTTTGTCCAGAATCTTGTTTAGGTTGGATAGCTCGTCACTGTTATCCTTTAGGGGCAGTGTTCTGTTGTTCGGCGAGAGCTTTTGAATCCGGCGTTGACCGCCGTACTATTTGGGCCATTTTCTTTATTCCGGCGCTGATCTTTTCTGCGTCGTGATTTCCCGTTTCCATCCCTGGTTTCGAATGTACTCGGGTCGCTGGTACTGCATCTAGCCAACCAGCTGTCCTCTCCCGCGCAAAAGCGGGTCATGAGGCTTGTTAATGTGGCCATTGTTCTTGGCTTTTCTTGGCCGAGGTGTCTGGCGAGCCATTTGTCTCGGACGTTGTGTTTGAAAGCTGCTAAGGCTTCGGTGTCCGGACAGTCGACTATTTGGTTCTTTTTAGTAAGGAACCTGTTCCAGAATTTCCGGGCTGACTCTCCGGGAAGTTGAGTTATGTGACTTAGATCGTCTGCATCCGGAGGGCGGACATAAGTCCCCTGAAAATTTGCCCGGAATGCGTCCTCAAGCTCTTCCCAGCTTCCAATGGTATTTTCGGGGAGGCTTTTAAGCCAATGCCGAGCTGGCCCTTTGAGTTTAAGGGGTAAGTGTTTTATGGCGTGGAGATCGTCTCCTCTAGCCATGTGTATGTGGAGGATGTAGTCCTCGATCCGCACTCGTGGCTGTTGTTCCGTCAGATGCCTCTATGTTTACGAGTTTAAATCTCACTGAAATTCATGATCCAGCACCTCATCGGTGAAACATAGGGGGTGTGCGGCGCCCCTATATTTGGGTGTGCCATGATCTTCAGAATTTTGGCGTTTGCATTGCTTTGACGAGCCTGCTTTCTTGGCCCATAGAAGGACCTAACTGGGCCATCCTGTTGATGCGAATCCTTATGCGGATCGCATATTGGCTTGTGTGCGGCGCCATTCGCCGCTCTCTTTTTGCCATGAGGTCGTCCATCCGACCGGGTGGCCTTCTTGCTTTTTAATTGTGGGGGCTCTAAGGCCTCCTCGTCAATTCGGCAGTAGCTTTCTTTTCGGTAGCTCTTTGTTCGGCGATCGTCATTGCACTTGTTCTGCGGTGCTGAATACTTTGCTCCATCTAATCCTAAGTGCATCTTCGTTGTTTTGAGCTTCCGCTTCGCTTTTTTCAGGCTACGCCGCGATGGCAGCAGGCCTTTTCTCGGAGGTCATTTTGCTCCAATGGTTTGTCCGCGTGAGGTCGTCCGGACTGTTGTCTTCGCCGGGGCAGATTGTTTATCCAAGTTGCCTTGTTCGGACGATTGCTCGATAGCTTGTTCGTTGTCCACCGTTCGCCCAAATTTCTATGGTTGGGTCTTTGTTGAGGCGGGACTTTGTTCAGCGCTTACGCTGCCGCTTTTGACTGCTTTTCGAGGGATTTATCCTTCAGTGGCGTCCGCTGCTCCTCGCCTTCATTTGCTTTAGGTATATCCACCATGTATACATCATGGGGTGAGTTTGTCCAAGATCCTATAGGTGCTGGTTCATTGTTGTCTCCTATATCGTCAGTCCATACCGTCGATGTCTTGAGTCGAAATCGAGCACGCCGTAAGCTTTCGGCAAAGGGCTATGAAGTGGGTGGTGGTGGGCTTTGAATTTCTTCGTCGTCCGCATCCCAACCGTCCTGACCGTAGTCCGGCCAGGGCTCTTCGGAAAAAGAGAGAGACTTTAGTGTATTTAGGATGTCGCCAAAGGGCGAGTGCTGAAAGGTGTCCGCGGCCGTGAACTCCATAACGGGCGCCCAATTGGATTCGATTGGCAAGGGCGCGGAGGGTTCGGAGTCCGGAAAGGAGTCCGGTTCCTGGAGTCAAGGTCTTTGCAAAGGACAGGGATGGAGTTCGGCTCGATCGCCATAGAGATTGAAGCCCCCGAGGTGGTGTCCAACCACTCGTCCTCGATCGGGGAATCCGGCTCCGGATTAAGGGTCGGAGCGGATTCTGGTGCGGCCTCCAGGGCACTGTTCGGCTGCAGAGCTAGATCATGCCCATCGAGATAGTGCGGCGCGCTTGGCTGCGGCTCGAATCCGTCGAAGATCAAGTCTCCGCGGATATCGGCCGTATAGTTTAAACTTCCGAATCTGACCTGACGGTCAGGGGCGTAGCTTTCAATCTGCTCTAGATGGCTGCGAATTGGCTCGCAGCGGTGCAAAGCCGCCCGGACACGAAGATCTGCTCGGGAGAGAAGTCTCACCACCGGACTGCGTCGTTGTTGATGGTCGAAGGAGCCATCGGGCCTATTGGTGACGCATACGAGGAACTCTCAATGAAAGCACCAATGTCGGTGTCAAAACCGGCGGATCTCGGTAGGGGTCCCGAACTGTGCATCTAGGCGGATGGTAACAGGAGACAAGGGACACGATGTTTTACCCGTGTTCGGGCCCTCTTGATGGAGGTAAAACCCTCGTCCGCTAGATTAATATTGATGATGTGTGTTACAAGAGTGGATCTACCACGAGATCAAAGAGGCTAAACCCTAGAAGCTAGCCTATGGTATGATTGTTGTTCGTCCTACGGACTAAAACCCTTCGGTTTATATAGACACTAGATAAGGTTAGGGTTACACAGAGTCAGTTACAACGATAGGAGATCTACATATCCGTATCGCCAAGCTTGCCTTCCACGCCAAGGAAAGTCCCCTCCGGACATGGGACGAAGTCTTCAATCTTGTATCTTCATAGTCTTGGAGTCCGGCCGATGATGATAGTTTGGCTATCCGGACACCCCCTAGTCCGGAACTCCCTCACCTAAGCTTGGGGGAGTATGTATTTCCACCTACATTACATTCATGTTCACACATTTCATTCCATATGTTGGTGTCCACACTTTTTCATTGTATCATCCATGATAGTTATTTTCTCGTTTTCTTCTTGTGTGTTTGAAAAACTTTGAGAAAATACAAAAATATTTCATGTTTCTTTTCGGTTTTTCTTTCTAGCATAAGTAGTTGTAGTATTAAAAAGAAAATCCAAAAAGATTTACTTGTTCTTCTTTTGCTTGTTGGGAGATTTTCAGTGTAAATAGTTTTTCTCGTTTTTGCTTTTCTTTCCTTTTTATTTGCGTTCTTACAAAAAACCAAAAACTCCAAAAAAATCAGTGTGTTTCTCTGAATTTCTTCTCTATTTATTGAGTCGTATCAAGGAGAAGACCACGATGAAAATGTTGAGTGGATCTCATTTGCATTATTGTTGATCTAACAAGGAGCCCAAACTACCTTGTCTTCTCCTTTGAATACAACGTTTGCTGATTCCAGCTTAGTCCATGACACTCTTGCACTATTATTATTTTCATATCATTCGGTTGTGCAAGTGAAAGAAAATAATGACGATACTTGATGAACTGGTTGTGGCAGAGAGAAACAAGTATGAACCCAACTTGTTCTATTTTTGTAAATATGTTTAACCTAGTATCCATGATTCAGCCTATTATGATCAAACATGTTTGTAATGATAATTAGATATTATAGTTTCTCATGCCATGCTTAAGTAGCTAGGAGTGGGCAATGATTTATCTTGGATGTCAACCTTGTGTTAAAATGATTGTGATGTAGTATGATGATATGGTATCCTCCTCTGAATGTTCGAGTGGCTTGACTTGGCTCATGTTCATGCATGTAGTTGAACCAAAACCAACGTAGCCTGTACGATATTTATGTTCATGGTGTTCATATCCTACTCATGCTAGTATCCAATGTTACTTATGCATAATGCATGTTCATGACCGTTTTTGCTCTCTAGCTGGCCGCTTCTCAACCTATTTGCTAGCCTTCGCCTGCACTAAGCGGAATTACTGCTTGTGCATCAAAATCCTGAAACCTAAGTTATTCCAGATGAGTCCACCATACCTACCTATATGCAGTCTTACCCTATCGTTCTAAGTAAATTTGCATGTCCCACCTCTAAAAACTTCACATAAATATCCTTTTGTGTGCCTGGATTGTTCATAGAGTGACAGGAGGTAGTCAGTATCTTCCATGCTAAGCGGGTTATTCTCATGATGAGTGTTTATTCACTCGCCCTTGCACGAGAGGGGCGGTAATAGGGATTCCCAATCCTGAATTCAAGATTGCAAATAATTAAACAAAACTCCGCCAGGACTATTGTTGGTATGGACGGTACCCGTGGATTCGGTTAGCCGTGGTGTGTCTGTTGGTGGAGTGGGAGTAAACCTTTACTTTTCATCGCATGGGAACCGCCACTAATGTGTTTAGCATGGAAGATACTGATAACTAATGGTCGTGAAGTAAATAAGAAGGGTGCATTTCTCAAAATTTCATTTGCCTCTATTTTAAAATTTTGAGTTCTGGCACCGCTGCAAATCACGGCTTCCCTCTGCGAAGGGACTATCTATTTACATTTATGTTGTGTCATCACCTTCTCAAATAAGCGCCAGATCCTGAGACCACTATTATGATCCTCATGCATTCTGTGTAGCTAATGTTGGGTGCATAATGACTAGATCTTTTCTACCATGAATTACAATGTTTAGTCGCTGCATGAACTTTGGAGGTGCTCTACATTTATGTTTTGCGGTCTCAGAAAGGGCTAGTGAGATACCACTATTGTCATATTATACCAGGCGACAACGCACCGTGTCGGGGGAAACGACACCTATGTAATCACTGGGATCCCTTCTACGGTTGGCGGGTGCGGGGTTGTGCAAAGAGCGGTTCTGGTAGTCAGCACAAAGATCGTTTACCCTGGTTCGGGCTCCAAAGATGTGTAATACCATAGTCCTGCTTTGGTGTATATTTGAGTGTTCTTGAGCTCTCGAACTAGCTGTGGTGCATGCGTAGTCCAAAAGATCTGAATCCTTCTCCAGTACGCCTCGGGCCTCCTTTTATAGACGAAAGGGGTCGCCACAGTGGCACACAGGAGGTGGAAAGGTATATAGTGTACAAGCTTATCGCCTGCCATCACGGGACAAGGCGCATTAAATGTGCTCCTTAGGTGTCCCGTCGCTTTATTGGGGATGGAACGAGGCTCATCCCGTCCGTTGTCGCTCCGCCTCGCTCCGGCATGCGTCTAGGCCATCGAGGCATGCAGCGCCACATAGGCTGGCAGGCTGCTGAGATGGCGTGGTGGTAGGGTCTTGACGAAGATCTGCATGCCACCACGTAGGTGCTTGCTGAGTTGGCCTGGAGGCTGCACGTCGCCATGCAGGTGCCTGCCCAGCTGGTTGGGCTGGCCGTTGTATGGGAACCGCGGTGGGATCTTGGCAGACATGGGCCTGGCTGTGGCCCCGCAGGTGTCCTTGGCAAGGGTGGGCCTCAGCAAGGTTCTTGTCGTGGCATCACGGTTGTCGCCGGCAAGATGGATTTCTTAGGCCAGGATCTTGCTGAGGATCATCGTCTTCTGGTCCTCATCTGATCTTGTGTGCTTATGATCTTCACAAAGATCTGCATGCCACCATGGAGGTGCCTCCCGAGCCTTGGTTCCAATGTGGTTGATGGCGTTGGAACCCTTGGGCTCAAGGGTGGTGCGCTATGCAAGGGCCGCCCTGGCAAGGGTCTCGCTGGGGGAGTCCACCTCACCCTCTTGCTCTTTGTGTCTCTGGTCTTGGCGTTGCTTTGGTTGTCTTGCACCTTTGGCTTCCCTCCTCTGCCCCACTTAGTATGGCCGCGGGCATGGCTCTGCCTGCCCATGCACAAGTAAAGGGGTAAAAAGGAGAGCCCCTACTTTTGTACGCCAACAGGAGCCCCCGAGCTTGGGCCACACATAAGCGCAACGCGTTGTTGGGGTGGGCCCAGAATTGTGCGCGGGCAGGCGGGGCGGAGTTTTACCGCAGTAACTCCTCCACTCGCTGCGTTTCCCCACGATTCGCGTTGAATGCGCGGCCTGGAGGGTCGTGCGTGACGTGGGGGTCATGCGTGGGGTGGTTGCTGCCCTCATGCATCACATCATGGTAAGAGGCGGCTCGCGCCTTCCCCATAAAAAGAAGAAAACCCAGGGGCGCGGCGCATTTACTGAGTGGACTCAAGTCGCGGCCTTAAAGGCGTTCGCACCCTACGGTCATGGGGTGGAAAACGGTCGCCTCACTCGTCCCCTTGATTTCTGCTTGCTCGCCATGTGTCCCCCATGCCTTGAAGATGGTAGGCGGCAGATGCGGGGGCACGGGCCTTGAATGAGGAGGCGGGAAACCGGGCCGTCACTGTTGGATTTCAGGTTCCGGCAAAACCCTTAAGGTTCAAACACTGGGGTGCGCGCGCGAAGATCTCCCCCTCACCGACCACGCCCTCACACGCTTCACGAATTCATGGACTAGCTCGCCAAACCCAAATAACACAAAGACTCAAGATTTATACTGGTTCGGTCCACCATTAGTGGTGGTGGATTGCCTCTTGGGCTGGGGATGAACAGTACAAGGGGAAGAACAGCCTCCTGAGGAGAGGTGTTCTTGTGCTTGGTGAGTGGTGTGTGGATGAGGATCGCTGCAGATGAGTTCTGGTAGGTGAGGATCCGATCAGCCCAGGCTGAGTTGCTGTCTACTGTGGTGGCTAGCCCTATTTATATAGGCCCTGGTCCTCTTCCCAAATATTAAGCGGGAAGGGAGCCAACAACGACCAATTAGAATGGGAACATCTAGTACAACTTATCCTTACAAAAGTAGTCTTCGCCTGCCAAAGGCTCTGGTGGTGACGCCGTCTTGGGCTCCATGATGACCTCCCTCCTGCCATCCTGCTGGTCTTGGTCTCGTTGCACTGATATGGAAACCTTTGCTTGACGCCTCGGTACTCCTCGCCTGCGCTTGCCCCCTTAGCACCAAAGAGGAAGCAAGGACACTGCGTGCGCTGGCACCCGCCTGGCGCCCGCCTGGTCTCGATCGTCATGGCTCACATCACTGGAACCTTGCGAGGTTTGCCTCGCCTTTATCTCTCCGCCCCTCGCGAGCCAGTCTGGTGAGGCCGCTCCCGAGGAGGTCTTGCACTACAAAAAAATACACTTCCGTGATGATACGTGTTTGTCACAGTAGGTCGCGTTTTTTGTCATGCATGTACATCCATGACAACTTTATGATGTAATCAAGATAGTCATACCGTGGCCGTCAGAGAAGTGTTCCATGACATTACCAAAATTATCATCATGGAAGTGTCCACTTCCATGACGATAAATCGCGCGTCACGTAAGTGCTTTCATCAAGGGTGACCGACACGTGGCATCCACCATAACGTAAATCCGTTAAGCTATCGGGTCGGGTTTTGGATCCGATAACGCGTTAACAGCCACGACCAATGGGGATTTTCCATGTGTAAAATCATCATTGGTCGGAGGAAACACGGTCGGCTCATCATTGGGACATATGTCATCCACTCATCGGGATGTATACGCTTATGATACGTCGACACGTGGCACGCCCAACAAAGGGCCCATTCTCGTGGAAAGGCCGCCCGCTTGACTTGGTCAAAGTCAAGGCGGCCAGCCCATGGAAAGCCTCGTTAACGGCCTGTTAGCATATAGCCCATTTACGTACCGCTAACCCAAGGCCCGTTACACCCTATGTGAATTACGCCCAAGAGCGCTATCCGCCATCCAATATGATTCCAGCCCGTTTTCACTTCTAGCCCATGTATGGCCCATGACGCCTTTCGCCCATATGAGGCCCTTTGTAACTCTTGGTCCATTAGCGGCCCGTCTTTAAATCGCCCGTAATGAATAAAGGTATTACTTTACACCCATTAACGGCCCGCGGTGAAACTGGCCCGTAATGAACAGTGTAACACCTTATACCCATTAACGGGCTATTATTCCGTTGGGCCGTTTCCAGCCCAAGTTAACTTTCGGCCTTCTGAGGGCCCATTTATTCTTGGGCTCATTTGTAGCATTCGGTTACTTACGGCCCGTTACTTTCATTTTCTGCTTGTGGGACAAATTCAGCCCGTCGTTACAGTCGGCCCGTTTGTGGTCCGTTAGTCGGTTGGGCCATTTTCATAGCATCACCAAATACGGCCTATTAACGGCCCGTTATGGTCAGCCCATAAAACATACGATTTGCATTATAGGCCTGTCTACGGCCCATTAAAGGCCAGTACAAGACCCATAAATGAGTCGGCGGCCCATGGATCCTACGTGACGTAGAAGGCCCATGGATCCTGCGAGACGTAGAAGGCCCATGGACACTGCGAGACGTAGAAGGCCCATGGGTCCTGCTAGACGTAGAAGGCCCATGGATCCCGCGAAACGTAGAAGGCCCATGGATCCTACGAGACGTAGAAGGCCCATGGATCCTACGAGACGTAGAAGGCCCATGGTCAGCGAGTTGGCCCCGCTTGAACGATATAGCATATTCAAAGAATTATCCTACTCAATACTATCACCTCTAAAAAGCATACACTATCCAACAAAGAGATCAAGGCATAGAAAGGTAGAATAATCCTACACTATACAATAAAGAAATTAAAGCCGATTATACCCATCGGGCATTATGGTACAGCATGTGATAATAAAGCATACACAAACAGAAAATTACATACACTGGGCAAATACGGCTCATACATCATGGACACGCATCAACTTAACTCCATTTGAACTATAATATCTTCAGAAAATAGGATTGGCCGGATTCAGATAGCACAAATTTCAGTCTGCAAAATCTCCAATTCCTTCATGGTTACGTCGGTGTCTTGTTTCATTTTTTGACTCCTGCATGTAATACCTGCATGTCCAGTCTCAACTTGTTGATTATACGTTGACAATCATGTACACGTTGTCCTGCCACCTCTAGTTGATGCTCGAGAACATCAGCACATTCCAATTCCAATCCATAATCAGTCGGTAACGGCCATGCCGCATCGCCGCATGATTTTTGTGTTGATGTCACTTCATCCTGAAATGTTTCGTAAGTACACATGACTAGGGCAAAATATATTTACAACAAAGTGAAGCGAACAAGACACTATTTTGTACTACATGGCAAAACAGGACTAACAATAATGTTACACGTCACTTTCACAAAAAATGTTACACGTCATGAAGCATAAGCAGGTGATATTTTAAAAATTATAAAAGATAGTCTGTGCAGCCTGCATACGTAAATTCCTCTTAGCTCACCGTGAGGAGCATGATGCTAGGGCCCAACCAAAAACATGCATAAGTTACAAATTTAGACAAAGACGCTATGCGTATAAGTAAGCAAGCAGTTGGCCATTCTATACCTCAATTAAAAGTCTTAGGGAGCATAATGAACAACGAGAGGGTTTCATACAAACATACTACAGCAGGCAAAACTATGCAATCATTAGCGTAGTATAAACTAGATTGTGAGCCTCATGCAATAATAGTTGGTTAATAGACTTCAAAGCTTCAGGCACACTTCGGCAGAGTAAGTAAATGGTAAGGCCTTTAATTATGTCAACTAATAGTGATACAAGTACCGAACATCAGGTATAATTATTTGGGCATCTCATGAAGTGAGGACAAATAAAGCAATTGAAAAGTGAAAATTAACTATGCCTGAAACAAACAAGGAATTGAACTATTGAGTTGCATACAGTGACTTACCTTAGCAGGTTGAAGAGGCTCAACAAGAACTCCTACTTCTCTTGCAAGGCTCGCTCCTAACATCTTGTACTTGGAAATCCTCAATCTTATCTTCATTGCACCCCTCTGCAAGGTGACACAAACTAGTTACTCGTCTCCTTGGAAGATAAATATGCATACTTTTGAGTCCTGTGGAACACAAAAGGATGAGATTATAACAAAACAACACCACATAATGAAACATGCCGCATCTCTTGCACTTGCACACAATGAAATGAGCATTTACTATGTCGCACTATGTAAAAACTAGGCATACCTTCGAACTGGATCTCCGTGTACTCTTGGAGAGCCCATCAGACTGCATAGCCAAACCTTTTATGTCACCTATGAGTTAGACAAGGCCCCACTATAGCAGCCCTTAGTGTTTAAATCGTTGAAAGCTCATAGAGTGTTAGGTCAAGAACGATAAGTAATCAAAGCAAACAGTCCTAGTATGGATGGTCGATGCAAACAAGCAATTGAACAGATGTGTGAGCAAATCTTACATATCAAGAAAAGAAGCAAAGAAGGAGGCTTAAAGACCATCACTTGATCGACCAGATTTAAGGGCATTTAAACATCATGGGCAACGATGAACTAACATAAACATTGCATATTCCAGATTCTACAATGGAATGCACATGTATTAGGTTATGCCATGTATGATGATGCCTAAATGTACAAATAGCAAAAGTGAGTGATTCATCATTGCACGCACAATTGAATTGCAGGTTAAGGGCCGATTCGATTCCGCCTTTTCAGGCATATTGTCAAAATAAGCCATAAAAGATGTAAAGAAGTCATTTTTGAGTTATGGCCTTGGGCTTAACTAATTTCGCTTTGAGGGGGTGTTTCTGTAGAACCTCACTAAAAATTGAAGGGAAGGGAATAGTGAAATGACTCGTTGTCCGCCTATATTACACTCAAAATACAATCACGGCCTTGCGTGTCACACCCGACCCTCAAGTAAACAAACACGCAAGCATTCATTGCCATGCCTGCTTGCATCTCCTCTCCCCTTTCTCTCTACCTCGATCCCCTACCTGCAGCACTAGGGTTCCTCCAGCGAGCCGTCGCCACTGGTCCCATCCGGCCTGGTCCTCGACGATGCTATGTCCAGCTAGGCTACATGGCCGGTGGGTAGGGGCAAATCTCCTTGGCCGCTCCTCCCTCTGGCGCCGCCCCTCATTCTCATGGTCTCCAGCAGAGCTGCTCCATCGCGGGTTCGTCTAACGCACTACTCCGGCGGGCGCCGCACAACTACGGCCGATGCCACATCGCGCGCGAAGGCACCTTGTTCCCACTCCCCTCCTCCCAGGCCATGGCCTAGAGGTGCTGTTGAAGGATGAGCTCATCCAACAATGTGAGGATCTCCTCTGATTTTTTGCCAAATTTTCATTCTGATCCACTATACGATGAATTGCTATGAGCTGCTTCTGCTGCTGCTATATGATGCATTGCTATGAGCTGCTCCTGCTGCTGCTATATAATGAATTGCTATGAGTTGCTGCTGCTGTATGATGAGTTGCTATGAGCTGTTGTTGCTACTATATGATGAATTGCTATGAGTTGCTGCTGCTTCTATATGATGAGTTGCTACAAGCTGCTCCTGCTGCTGCTATATGATGAATTGCTATGAGCTGCTCCTGCTGCTGCTATATGATGAATTGCTATGAGCTGTTGCTAGTATATGATGAATTGCAGACTGCTGCTGCTGTATGATGAGTTGCTATGAGCTGTTGCTGCTATATGATGCTTTCGTGTGGTGTCGCTATATGATAATAACTAGCCACTTGGACCATCGAATTTCAATAAATAATGGTTCTTCATTTAAATGTGGGTCATGCGTTCTTCGTTTAAATTAGGCAATGGGATCTCTATGGAAAACATTGACCAAAGTAGATTGTGCCAAGTAGATGGTATCTTTGCATTTGCATTTTGAGCAAATAGTGATGGTCGGTTTTCCTATCATATTAATTACTGCACTGGGTTCAATTTGTGATGTTTGCAAGTCAAATTAATTTCCATATGGGCATCAAAATGAAATATATATATAATGCAATCTAGACTTTCCACTGATCATACCAAAAATAAGCTGAAAACGCAACGAAAAGAACTGGTTGGCGTATTACATGGAGCTTATATTCACAGGTGCTTATTTTCTTAGGATAACTCGTAATAGCTGTCCCTAAGAAACTTGGCTAATAGAACTGGCATACAAATAACATGTCACGATGATTGCAATGGAGGAGTGACATACCATAGCACTTTGTATAGGCTCACCGCTGCCTCTCCTTTTTTTTTGCGATGTTCCATGAAATTGCCACATACATCTTGTACTTTTTCATTGTGTAACCCTATCTGCAAGTTGACACGGCTAATTTCAGACATCTCTACATGATACTACATTGCATATCCCTTGCGCATATTTAAACCACCAATTAACGATTGTGTGCGTATAAACTAGCCATGACTCTCAGATGTTGGATCAAGGTGCAGCACTCTAAGGGAGCCTAATGTAGTGCAGTGGAATTCCTACATGCCACCTACGATTTTGTGTAATGTACTGCCCCTATTCCTAAATATATGTCTTTATAGAGATTCCAGTATGGACCACATACAGATGTATATACATGCATTTTCAAGTGTAGATTCACTCATTTTGCTCTGTATGTAGCCTATAGTGGAATCTCTAGAAAGACTTATATTTAGGAACGGAGGTACGAGGTAGTATCATGTATGACATCTACATATCTAATTTAGCAGCCAGCAGTAGAAATCATTGTCTGCACAAAGGGATTATCGTCGAAAATCCTAGCAAAGCACGCCGGCAGTACGTAAGAATACAAGAGAGAGAGACGCGCTTACAAGATCATAGCAATGCCTCACCAGATCTTGGTTGGCCAAGTCATAGATCCGTAAGAAACATCATCCTTGTAGTTTTTGCCACCGCATAACAGTAACAAATGACCGGTTAGTATATTTGAAGTACATCGGGCAGGTGATGTTGGACGGGTTTAAATGTGACAAGTACCTAGGCCGTGGCGGGTGCTTGGCATCTCTCCAGGCAGTGAGAATCAGGTTAGAAACGTAGAGGGTGATGACGCCGCTACCGGCCGCTGTGGTCCCGTAAGGAGATCTAGAACCGCCGAGTAGGGTGTTTGTGGAGCGGCTCGGTAGGGTGGACTACGGTGTGGGGCGGCGGATCTATGGCCGTGGACGAGGGGCGTGAGGTGAAGCTGCTCCGTGGTTGGGTTAAGGATGGTGTCGACGACGTGGTTCTCGCGGCCGTGGGCCGGCGCCGGTTGCTCCGTGGTTGGGTTAAGGATGGTATCGACGATGCGGATCTCGCGGCCGTGGACGGGCGCCGGTTGCTCCGGTGGTTGGGTTAAGGGTGGTGTCAACGATGCGGATCTGCGGCCGTGGGACGGGCGTCAGAAGATGCTCCGGTAGGTTGGATGAGGGTGCGAGGAAGCGGATCTGAGGCCGTGGACTTGTGAGTTGGCAAGGCGGCCCCGGTAGGGTTGAGAATGGTATAGGCGAAGCTACTCCGGTAGGGTTGACGCTCGTGTCGGCGAAGTGGCTCCGGTAGGGTTGAGGAAGGTGTCGGCGAAGCGGCTCCGGTAGGGTTGAGAAAGGTGTCGGCGAAGAGGATCAGAGGCCGTTGACGGGGGCGTCGGTGGGGCGGCTCCGGGGGTGTGGACGAAGCGTCTCCGGTGGGGAGTACGAATGAGCCGCGCCTTTGACGGGAGTACCGGTGAAGCAGATCTGGTGCCGTGGACAAGGCCGACACTGAATGGGCTGTGGTACAGTGGTGGATGAGCAGTCTACTTGTTTCTAGGGGAGGTGGGAGGGGTAGATGCGGCCGCAGAAGCAGATCCGGCGAGGTGGACGCCGCTGGCAGTGAATGGGCTATGGTACGCCGGTGGATGAGCAGTCTAGGGTTTCGAGAGGGGAGGGGAGAAAGGGCGATGAAGTACGGACAGCGTGATGTAAGATGCTCCGTGCCGTGGAGTTAGTCGCTTTATGGAGGGGAGAGGAAATGGGGTGCTGTGTAGTGGGGGAACCGAAGTTACCAAAGCAGCCCCGACCTATCATGTAGATGAGGGCGGTATTGTAACTGTTGGTATTCGTGCACCAAGGACAAAGGGGGATTTCGCATGCTAAAGACTAAGTGGCGGAAATTTTAGAAGGAGGCGGAGATTTTGCCACCTGCGGGATCGTTCGTATCCAGTTTCAACTAATTTTGGACCGTGCTAGCGGGAAGGTCATGCTAGACTGTGTACACGGGGCACGCGTCAGCAGTTAATAACTGGTGTGAAGTCCACCCCAGAAAAAAAAGACAATAACTCGGGATGATGCGCCGATAACTTGGCCGTTCACACGGGCACGACCAATCGTACGGGTGTAGTGGCGCGTTCACAAAAAAGGGATCAAACGCTCAGCCTATGTATTTCTCGTTTAAATAGATAATTTAGTGCCATTGGTTATTTACTTTAAACATAATGCATTGACGTGTTAGTGTAGAGGCGCACAAAAAGAAATGGATATTGTAGTTAGCTACTTAAAAGTGTTACCTATATGATTACATAGCCTCCATTTCATAAATTATGTACCCATTGAATTCATATATGAATATTACATATATTACTTCAAAATAGAAACTTAAATCATCCAAGACTAATGAATTTGAATGCAAGAGTAACAATGGTGCATGTGCATGATAGCTACATTGGTTGTTTGAAGAAACATCAACGTAACTTTGGCATGCACAACTGAAAAGGTTTATTTAAATAGAAAAAATGTGATATGTGAGTGTCCAATCTTTATAGCGTTGAATCGATATTGTACCTTTGGCCATGATACGAAGTAGATATTGACTTATGTTCAAGTGATGCACGTACACGATCGCTAGATAGTGATACGTGAATGAATTGTGCAATCTCTATCACACGCATACATATCTCATTTTCCTGTGGGCATCGGAATCACACACGCGCACTCCGTGTATTTATCTCCCTCCGTCAGGGTTAAATTCGTCTTTCTACCCCGTCCTACAAGTCTCTCACACAGAAACACACACGCTCTCTATGTCTAACACGCCCACCCCATTAATACCCCCCCCCCCCAACCACTAATGTCTCAAGTATAATAATGTCTCTCACACATATGCTATCTACCTATCCCTTAATATAGCTAGATATGTGTCACACAAACTCCTCCCTACTAGCAAGATGCCCATGTGCTGTAACGGAACATCAAGATGCATTTGTATGAGAAGTTTATCTTGTGGGAGAAAAGGATGAACGAGGGAATGCCTTATTTGCAAATGCGGAGAGGGGTGTGGGTATCTTTTTGCAAAATTGCCATATTTTCCTTCCTGTCCCTTGGATATAAATTGGATGGCCTATATTGCAGGATGGCAGGAACACCATCACCACCAACTCTATTTTTTTATAAGAGTAGAGATATGTGAGTGTCACTGCCCCCCCCCCCACACACACACCCACACTTCCCAACACCGAAGGAGTAGGGTGACACCTCGAGCGTGTGACTAATCTATCGACTGGCTTCTCTCTCAAACATACACACACACACTACCCGGCACCGAAGGAGTAGGGTGACACCTCGATCTTGATATTAATCTATCGACTGAATTCTCTCTCAAGCATACACACACACTACCCGGCACCGAAGGAGTAGGGTGGCACATCGATCTTGATAATAATCTATCGACTCCTCTTTCAAACACACACACACGCACGCACACACGCGTGCTAGTGTGCCTCTGTGCCTACCGCGCACACTCTCGATACGTCTTTCTCTCCCTCCCCCCCCCCCCCAACAATGACAGCAGAAGGGTGACAAATCGATCCGATCATAATCACAATTGGTTTCTCTCTCAAACATTGTGTCTCGGTGCCTCGCTCGGTAGCCCCCTCGATATGTAGACTTCTCACAAGACAGCTGTAGTGACGATGACGCTGAACCCAAAGGTGCCTTGTTTTTACCGCCTCATGTGATAGTTTTCACCCTGTTTTCGTTAATTAACAAGGCAACCTTTTCTTTGTTACTACTAGTGAATCTGAAACCATTCAGGCGCATATAAAATATATCACTTCAACCCAATTATCGCAGCAACTATTTTAAAAGAAATTAGCTAGATGCCCGTGCGTTGCACGCAACATCAAGATGCATTTGTATGAGTAGTTTATCTTGTGAGAGAAAAGGCTGAACGAGGGAAGGCCTTATTTGCGAACGTGGAGAGACGTGTGGGTATATTTTTGCAAAATTGCCAGAGTTTCCTTCCTATCCGTTAGATATAAATCCGACGGCCTATATTGCAGGATGGCACGCACACCATCATCACCAACTCTGTTTATTTTCCGTCCGAAAATACTTGTCATCAAAATGGATAAATATAAATGTATCTAAAACTAAAATACGTCTAGATACATTTCTTTTTATCCATTTTGATGACAAGTATTTCCGGACGGAGGGAGTATTTGTCTTTTTAGAGATTTCAACAAGTGACTATGACCGGACCTTACCAACATACTCAAAAAGTAGTCCATAATTTTGATGTTACCCTCTTTTCTTGGCGGTGCAAAGGCCATCCGGATACCTCATAAATAAATCAAGGACAAATCTGACCCCTTCCTCAAAAGACATACGTAGCAAAATGAGTGAATCTACACTCTAAAATATGTCTGCATACACATCCGTATGTGGTAGTCCATTTGAAATCTGAAAAAGACAAATATTTAGGAACGAATGGAGTATATATAAGAGTAGACATGGAGATATATCTCGGTCTACAACAAAAATGTGCTGGGCTAGTTAGCGCCGGATGCTCGCAACGCGATGACATGAGTTCGAATTCTGTCTTTTAACTTTGGATTTGTATATTATATATTACTCTACTTATTTAATATATACTTCTTCGCCATCAGACTGACAAGTGGAACCCATAGAGTACTTAGAATATTAAGGATGGACTTGTTTCTTTTTAACTTTCTGTATGAAGTTGTAGCCACCCTGCAAGTCACATGTACACTGTACATGCAATTAACTTTTTATAGAGGGACAATCATACACGCAATTAACTCAAATGGATTGGATGCCACTCTATTATTTCCAACATAAAGAGCATCTCCAACGGCAGCCGGCAAATTTCCTCCCGCTTCCTTCCGCGAAGGACGATATCAAACGCCAGCGGCAGACATTTTTACAACTCTAACCAACCAGATGAAATTCGTGCAAACACGGACTAATTTCATATAAGCATGAAGGATTTCGTATAAAAAAGCTGGATCTTCATATAAACATGATGGATTTCATTACATTTACATGAACTAAGAGGTGCCAATCCGGCTCTCTTGTATAATTAATACTCCCTCCGTCCGGAAATACTTGTCCTAGAAATGGATATATCTAGACTTATTTTAGTTCTAAATGGCCGCCTGTGGATCCCTTTGTCTTCCTCATGTCCGCCGTGACACTTGCGGGGTCGACGAAGGTCCTCGGAAGAGACGAAGCAGCAAAGAAACCACCTGAATCCGTGGTCGTCGCCTCGGCGGTGGCCTTCATGGGTCCCAAGTGGCGGCGGCCTCTCGTGTTCTACTTCTCCTTGATGATGGCGGCGGACACGGAGAAGCTGCCCACCGACTCATCGCTCTCCACGCACCCGGCTTCTGTCTCTGCCTGCATGGCGCTGCCGCAGGCACGGGAGGAGCCCCCATGGACACGGGAGGCGCGGCCACCGCAGACACTGGTGGCGCAAAGACGACGCAAAGCAGCGACGGGCGCCCGTGCATTCAAGCGTGCTCACCGCCCGTGCCAGCTGCGTGAGAGCAACTCGCCACTCCTCATCGAGCTGAATCGAGCGGCGAAGTTGCTGAACCACGCTACCGCTTGGCGGCAACCGGGCGCCGCCGGGCCAAGCGAGGTTGGTGAAGCACCGAGCGGCCTCGCCCGTATCCGGAGGGCTCGGCGGGCCAACCAGCTGGGTAATATGCCGGAGAACGGCTCATCAGAAGCCATCGGAAGGGTGGAGAAAATGGTGAAGGAGGAGATGGGGGAGCGGCGGAGGGGTGCGATTCTTGCCCGCTGTCTGTCTGGCCTCGTGTAAATAGAGGGCGGACGGTAGGAGCTTGGCCGGCGTCTGGCCTCGTTTAAACTGAGGGCGGACAGGAGGAGCTCGGCCGGTGTTGCGTTTAATTCCGGCCCGCTCATGAACGGACGTGTGGCCGGAGTAGGAGTCTCGGTTTGCATGCGGGTTTAATGGAGGAGTTTAATGGAGGCTCCGGGCGTGCAGGGGGCGGTGCAGTACTATTCGATTTGATAGCATTAATCAGCCGTCAAATCACAAAGGCCCTCGCCTCTCGTGAAACCGACCGAGCTAGACTGCCCCGCCCTCTAGCCTTTTAAAAAATGTATATACTCCACTTTTGTACAGTAGTAGTATCGATGGATTGCGCCATGGAGCAAAACTTGAAATTAAAAAATAGGTGGTACATATAGAGAGCGCTCGTGAACTATGTATCATGCATGGCAATAAATAAAGTACTACATGATACTTATATGATACATGGCGTAGGAGTACTAAGTATTATTAATACAGTTTTGCTAGAAATCATATAGATGAGATATAATTTGGTCTCATTCATCTTTTATAGACATTGGATGTGATGCTATAAGATGCGTGTGTGCTGACGTGGGTTGTATTTGTTCTTGTGCAACGAACTGAACACTGCATGTCATGTTTGATAGTCTCAAGTCATTAAAAGCATACAAGCCCCACATCTCTTCTTGGGTTATTCCTCTATTTATGTCAAAAAATAAGAAACAACGTGAGAGTTAATGCACCACGCCTATGTGTTTACTAGTATTTGGTTTTCGTAAGATGACTTAATACTCACCTAGACGGAGGGAGTATTCGATTTGACAGCGCGCGGTGTCGGGGGTTGGGTGTGACATATGCCAAAGGATGGCTTATCATGGTGGGGGCGAGTAGTACGTCGCCGGTGCCTGGAAACGGGATGAGGCGAAGGCATGCACGCCGGCGGATCTTACCCAGCTTCAGGGCTCTCCGTGGAGATAATACCTCATCGCCGCTGCTCATGGTCTCCGCATGATCACTATGGCAAAGTGGGTAAAAGGTTGCTCCTTGAGCTGTTCGAGGTGAGGAAGGAGAAGGGCACGGCTAGCTCTTCTCTCCCCTCTATGTGTGTCTAAAACTATTAGGGTCCAACCTCTTGCATGGGTGCCCCGGGGGGTTTACATAGGCCTACCCCCCAGGGGTACAATGGTAATCCGGCTGGGCGCGAGTCCCAGCCGTCTGTCTCTCTGGTCGCCGTCTTCTCCGCCGACTGCCGGGGCCCGCTGAATAGTGGGCCCCGCCGACGGTCCAGCATGGGGCCGACAAGCCTTGTCCGCCGCGGGCGGGTCTTGCCGGCTGCGGATTACTGTAGCCGCGCCTCTAATGATGCGGGCTTGGTCATGGGGTCATGGCAACAGTGCCGCCGCCTGACAGGCGATCACTGTGACCATTCCCCGTCTTGTCTGGTTAATGGCGTGCGGAGCCCATGGGAGGGGCCGGCCGACTCTTGGGGGCCGACTCCCAACGGGTCCGTCTTGTGGCGCTCTCCCCGTTTTTCTACCCGCCGACAAAGCGGGTCCCCTCTTCGGTCCATACAGACAGCCGTCGTGGCTCAGGCGCCGCCCACGGGGCTGATGTCGGCCGGCGTGGCAACAAGCTACGCCGGACGGAGATCTCCGCCAAGACGGCAGTGCATCAGGGCTATACTCGCCTTAGTGAACAGGGCAAGGATTTGAGACAAGGCGGCCGCATTCTGGCCCCGCCCGTAGAAGGCGTAGGCAGGAGGTGGTTGGAGTCGCGGGCCGACTCCCCATAGTCGGCTTCTCTGGAAGCCGCCAGTTGGGAGTCAGCTTATCTCGAAGTTGTCTCTGGGACTCGGCCATGAGGGGCAGTCAGCGGCTCTGCCGCCAACTCTCATAAGGCGGCTCTTCATCTTGGGGTCTTGAGGGGCGCAGCCTGCCCCGATGTCTTGAAAGGTCCGGGGGCTCGAGTTTGCCTACCCATGGCCCATTACTCCTGCTGAGTCCCTGCCGGTGAGGCGCCGAGGGCAACACGTCGAGGAGCCTCCTCAGTTTCATCCCGCTAGTGGAAGGATCTGGGCCTTGCTCGCCGTCTTCCCCTAGGCCGACTAGCTGGAGTCGGCTTCGCAGGAGGCTGTCTTGCTCCTCAAATGGTTTTTGAAAGTCGCAGCGGGAACCAGGCAGCGTGCCTGATAAGCTTCCCGGTGGCGGCCCGTTGCAGGCCCGTCGCGCGACGCCACGCGGCAGGGCCAGTCTGCCCACCCACGCGCGTGACAAGACAGGCCGTCAGGCGGGACCCGCCACTACCGTGCCTCGGGACGCGACGGATCCGTTGCGGTCGTGCGGGCGGTTAGGGTTCCCACGTCATTACTGCACGCAGTAACTTCGTGGGTTAAATCATGGAGGCCGTGGGGTACTGGGCGCAGTTAATCCCACGCCCGCCCCATCGGCTTCTCAGCCCGTGAGCCTGTAAGTAGGCGGGAGGAGGGGGCGGCGAAGCACGCGCACCCATCCCCCCACTTCCCCTGCTTCCTCTTGCTCCTTCCTCCTCTCGCTTCTTCTTCTTCTTGCCGCCGTTACACCGAACCACGCCACGCCGCGGAGATGAGCTCTTCCTCCGCCGTTGCACCTCCCGACGCGCGCTCCGCCGTGTGGACGGCTCCGAGGTGGACGACGACCATATCGAGTTCCTCCGCCAGACGATCCTAGTGCGGACCCGCGCTGCGCCGGCGGGTGAAATAACGTCGGCGCCGGAGGAGGGAGAGCGGGTCGTATTCCGCTCGCACCTCATGCGCGGCCTAGGGCTGCCGGCAAGTGGCTTCTTCCGCGCCTTCTTGGAGTTCCACGAGCTCCAGCCGCACCACCTCACTCCGAATACGGTGGTGTTGCTGGCTGCCTTCGCCGCCTTGTGCGAGGGCTTCCTCGGCGTTCTCCCCACAATCGAGCTATGGGGGGAATTCTTCCAGTCCAAACTCGGCACGCACATCGCCGGCGTGCCGGCTCTGTGCGGCACCTTCATCGTGATGCGGAGGCCGGTGGGCAACAACCCTTTCCCCGCCATTCCACTGATCAAGTCGGTGAAGATGTGGCAGCGATCCTACTTCTACGTGAAGAACATCGCCCGTATACATCGATCAATCTGCCGCCACGGAGCCGGGCGTGCTTATGGGAGGCTCCCTCTACCTGGTTCCACCGGCCAGACGCTGACTCATGCCGCGCCCGCCGTTGCCGCTACGACTCGAAAGTGCCGACGCAATGGAGGATTCTTGACCGGGCCGACCTGGCCGCCTTCATGGCGCGCCGAAGTCCTTCCCGCCCAAGGCCGACCTCATATGATCTGCCAAATGAGCGCCACCGACCTCAAATGGATGTGCTCAAAGGACATGCCCCACGCGGAGGTGGCCGACACGGTGAACTTCCTGGCGAACTATAATCTTACGGCGGATTGGCAGTTCGGCAAGGAGCCATACTCGCGCGCCAACCCCCCACCTGTGGTAAGTCATCTCTCTTCCTCTTCTGTTTTCTTTTTCAGCCGAATCCGCCTATGATTTTCTTTGGTTTTTTCGAGTCAGAACCCCCTCATGCAGCCCTCAGCCGGTACCACGGGGCCGGCCCGTGAGTTCGTCCCCGACCGGGCGGAGAGCGGCGTCGATTTACTCGACTTGGGGCGGCGGTGATGGAGGCCGACGCCAAGGAGGAGGAGGAGGAGGGGTTGACGACTTCAGGCCCTCGGCTACCTTTTGCCGACCGGGCTCGAGGATGACGGGCCAGGGGAAGTCGTCCCCTGCTGCCAACGGAAGGTCGGCCAGCTGGGCGCGAGTTCCTCCGCCGGCTTAGGTGGTCGAGGCGGCGTGAAGAAGCGCCGAGTCGGGCCGAGCTTGCCAGGCGCCCGGTCGAAGAAGTTCAAGGGGACGGCCGCCGCGACCCAGCTGGAAGAGGCGGTCGCAAAGGCTAACCACTTCCGCAAGGAAGTGAAAAAGCCGCCGCTGGTCTCCGCGTAAGTGCTTCTGCTTTGTCTTGTTTTCTTCTGGTAAATCTTGTCCAACTCTTTTACATGTCTTCTTTGCATCAGGGCTCCCCTTACTTTAGAGAGGGTCGCTGCCGCCTCCGTCATGGGGTCGGCAGAGACGTCCGCCAATACATAGCGGATTGACCCTGCCGCCGACCTCCGGGAGGCGACGGAGCGGAACGCGCAGGAGAAGCGTGACGAGGAAGAAGCCGCCCGCCTGGAGAAGGCGGAGGCCGAGAAGGTGTCGGCTTCCGCCCAGAAGAAGCTGGAAGAGGCCGAAGCCGCCGTCGCGGCTAAGCGGCAGGCCGAGGGGGCCACGCGCCTCCAATCGGCGTTGCTCGTCACCCTGCTAAGCTCCACGCCGCCACCGCCGGAGTTCACGAGGCAGACGGAGGGAGCCGGCAGCGGGTTCCCCATCATGGAGAGGGAAGGCGACGAGACCTCCATGTCGGGCACGGCCATGCCGCCCCCACCGCCTCCGCCGTCCCGAGAGCGCCTTGAGGTAACAACAGTGTGGACTACCGGTGCCGCCCGATCAAGACGAGGCCATGGGAAGCTGCTCCTTCAAGTCGCCTCGCCCCGGTATGACGCCCGTCTTGAAAAAAAGCGACTTCGCGCCACGCCTTTGGAGACCGGGCGCCGCCACCGGCTTCGTACCAGGCGCTTAGGCGACAAAGCGCCGCGCCCATTGGGTGGAAGTGCGAGGCGGCGTACAGATCCGCTAAACCAGCGCTTCGGACGCCCAGGCTAAGGCTGCGTAGAGGGCGACGCCATCCGTAATCGCACCACGGCGCACCTGGCGTCGCGAACCGCCGTTCGGGTATGTTTCTTCTTTGAGTTTTTTCTTGTTCTTATTGGTGGGGGCGCGCCAGCGCACCCACTGGGTGTAGCCCCCGAGTTTCGGGTCGGCTGCTGAGAAGGCGGCTCGGAACTCTATCTGGCAAGTTCCAAACATTTACCTTTGTCTGAAATGCTTATCACAGGAGTATCACAACCTCCGCGCCACTGCCTTCAACCGCAATGTTGAGGAGCTGGGCAATCGGACTGTCGACTTGTCGAGGAGCCGAGGTGAGCCTTCTTTCTTCTTCGCGGGGGTGCGCTGGCGCACCCGCCGGCTGTAGTCCCCGAGATTTGGGCCGATCACGAAAGCACCGGGCCGGATCTTCCGGCGAATTTTCTAAGTTGACGACTTTAACGTCTTTTTTTTTATTATTCAAAGGCCAACGCCACTCTCCGACGGCAGCTGGGCGCAGCCGACACCGCCTTGCGTGCCAAGGGGGAGGAGTGCAGAGCGCGACCTGCTGGCTACGCAGCTGGCAGAGCAAAGGGAGCTGCTTAGGAAGGCGCAGGACGAGGTGGAGAAGAGAGAGGCAGCTCTCCTGGCCGAGTTCGAAAGCGAGCGCTCTACCTGGACCGACAAGGAGGCGCAGCTGACCTCCGGCTTCCATGAAATTGAGGACATCGTCTATGATGAGTTTCTTTATTTTCTTTCTTTGAGCCGTTGACTATAGGTCGGGCTGACTCCTGGTTTGTTGACTTGCTTCTTTTCCGTCTTGGCAGACTTCTTCCTCGGCCACACGCAGCGCCAATCGCTTATCGAGGCTGATCGCGAGGCGTGGAGGGAAATGGTGCGGAGATTGCTGCCAACGCCCGGACCCTTGACGAGCAGCTTCGAAAGCATCGAGGCTCGCTCGCAGCCGCCCATCGGATGTTGCGCCGGGCTTCAACGCGTTTCGGCGCCAGCGATCGCTGCCTTATGGCCGACATGCCGCTTCACAGACTTAGTCGGACTGCCGATCGGCCGGAGGTCGCGGCTGGCCGTCTTGAGGCCTGGAAGGGTTCCGCGGCCTGGGCTAGAGCGCGCCGGGCCTTGGAATTCGTCAAGGCGTGGTATCCAGGGCTGGATCTGGACCGGCTGGCTGCATTCCGGTCAGAGGCCCAGGCAGAGCTGCTGGCTGCGGAAGGCGCCCTTGTCGAGCGTGCGGTGGCGATCGCCGACATGCTACGAACACCAGCATCTTCGCCTCGAAGCGGGCCGAGGACGGCCGGGAGGCGCCACGAGTGGTTCGGGATGAACCCGGATTATGACGCAGGACTCGGCGGAGGTGATCGCTCAGCGCCCGAGGAGGAAGGCGAGGTGGAGGATGGAGATGAGACGGAGGCACCAGAAGACGGAGCGGGCGACCAGCCTCACCGACCAAGGCCTCCAAAGAACGAGCCACGCCGATCGGGGCCGGGCCGCCGCCGGAGATGACCAAGCCGAGACTGCCCAAATGCCGCCGGGCGCCTCGACACCGCCATCTCCTCCGCCTCCAAACCTGGTCTGCCGCTTCCTAGGCGGCCGCCTTGCCTTTATTTTATCTCGCTTTGATAGTCTTTTGAAAACTTGTTAATTCGCACAATTCCACCTGTGGGTGTATTTTGAACTTCGTCAAGATTCGCCAAGGGCCTATGCTGTGTAAATATTATCCTAATTCTATCTTTCCTTGCACATTGCTCCTATGGCTTTTTTTCCTTTGCCGCCTCCCCTTAGTTGCCCCCTCGCCAGCTTGGACAACCGCCTCATGGATCGCCGCTGGATCAAGTGCTTGGCTACTCTTGGGAAGGTAAGTACTTGCCATTTTCTAGAGTCTTTTTAACAAGTTGGATTGAAAGCAGCAAGCCGACTACTCAAGAGTCGGTTTTGCGAAGAGGGGCTGGAAGCCGGCTTAGGCTATGTTTATGCTTTGGGTCCTTCGCCATTTTTCATGTGGGCGCCCATTCTTCCTTACTCCTGCCCACCAACAGTCGCTCTGCAAGCTGCAGCTTTTGACAGGAGACGGCTTAGGCACCGCACACTACTTATCCGACTGCAGGAAGCATTTCATAGCGCATATGGCGAGTCCTCGGGCGACTAGTCGAACCCGGTACCAAGCGGCATAAAAAGAGTAACATACTCGAAGGCATAATTCTTATCATACGAGATAATGTAGAAAAGGGCAGTCCTCGAGCTCGCCTCGGGGCCGAAATCTTGGTACTTTAACACAAAAGGTAGCGTGGTACATACTGCAGATCAATCAGAAAATCTTCTTTGAGAAGATTCGTGATTCCATGGCCGTTCCGTCTCTTTGCCGGAAGTCGTCCCTCTTATGCGTGCTTCGGGAAGCCGGCGTCGATCGGTAGTAGGAGTCGCGTTTCAAAGACTTTGTCGATAATGAAGGGCCTTCCCTAAGGTGCCGAAGCCTTATCTTCGGCAGCTGCTCACTGGATCAGCGGAGCACAAGGTCGCCTCTTGGCAAGATCTCGGCTTGACCTTCCTGTTGTAGTAGCGCGCAGGCTCTCTTGGTAGATGTTGGACCGGCCGAGTGCCAACAGCTGCCCTCTTCAAGCAGGTCGGCGCCGCCTTGACGTGCTTCTTCCGCTTCCTCCTCGGTGTACATGGTGACTCGCGGGAGTCGAACTCTATGTCCATTGGGATGGGGCCTTGCACCGTGAAGACGAGGAAGAAGGGTGTGAAGCCGGTTGACTTGTTTGGAGTCGTCGCCAAACTCGGAGGAAGACTGGCAACTCCTCAAGCCAACAGCCGCCGAAGAGCGCTCCAAAGTGGTTCGACCCGGTCGAGGCTTGATGCCGCATGAGGATGAGGCCGCTTGCTCGCTTCCACCTGGCTGTTTGATCGGGATGGGCAACGGACGCTAAGTCCGGATCGAATGCCTTTGCGTCGTGCGTAAAGCGGGCGTGGCGCCTTTGGCAAAATTTGTGCCATTTGTCGGTGATCATGCTGTGTGGTACACCGTACCGAGTCGTGATGTCGGTGATGAAAGTCACTGCAGTTGGACCATTCAACTTCTTGATGGGTTTTACTTCTATCCACTTGGTGAACTTGTCCACCACGACAAGTAAATGAGTCAGGCCACCTCGTGCTGCTTTGAATGGTCCTACCATGTCCAGGCCCCAAACAGCAAGGGGCCAGGCGATGGGGATAGACTTGAGCGCGGAAGCGAGCTAAAACGGCTTGGAGCGGAACATCTGGCACCCCTTGCATTTTTGCACTAATTCCTTGGCCTCTTCTAGGACAGTTGGCCAGAAGAAACCGTGTCGGAAGGCTTTGGCGACGAGTACTCTTGAGGCCGCATGGTGGCCGCACTCGCCTTGATGAATTTCTTCGATAATCGCTTGGCCTTGCTCTGGCTCGACGCAACGCTGGTAGACACCAGTGACGCTACGCCTGACCAGCTCTCTGTTGACTATGGTGTAGGCTGCCGCTCGGCGTTGTACTTGCCGAGACAAGATTTCATCATTTGGTAGCTCTCCGCTTACTAGGAACTTCAGGATGGGCTGGGCCCATGAGGGTGCTTCTATTTCTTCAACTGCCAAGATCTGCTACTTGGGCCCGAGGAAATTTGAGGGAGGCGGTGAAATTTGGAGTCCGCGGCCGCTTCTTTGGGTTGATGAAGTCCCGGGCCGACCGTGCAGTCCCGGGCTGAGCTTCTGGAGTCTTCACAATGGTCGCTTGGATCCCGGGCCGGTTACGAAGTCCCCGGCCCGGCTTCGACATTCTTGGGGCCATCAGTAAGAATTCTCGGGCCGTCTGCCGAGGCTCGTGAGTCGGATCCGACTTCTTCAGGGGGAGCCGGCCCAAACATGGAGGCGGCCTCTGGTGAAGGCTTGACAGATGGCTTGAGGAGGCGCTCAAGAGGCGACGCCGGATGGTATTACTGGCGGGTGGAGCCGATTCGTGCTGTGGTATCTGCTTGGTTGTTGTCGCTTTCTTGGCACGTGAAGGAACTCGCACCCTCAAAATATCCACTCGCTTGCTGTATTGTGAAATGGTAGCTCGCCATGTTTGCATCTTTGGCGTCCCAATCGCCAGATGACTGTTGGACCACCAAGTCGGAGTCGCCATAACACGGGATCCGCGAATGCCAAGTTCTTTGGCAAGCCGAGTCTGGTGAATGAGCGCCAGATTCGGGCGACGTTGTTGGAGGTGGCGAAATGGATCTGCAGCGCATACTTGAGCTTGTCGCCTTTTGGGGGAAGTGAGGACAACGCCGCTCCCCAAGCCGGTGCGCATCTTGGAGCCATCAAAATGCATCCGCCAATGGATGGAGTTCGGTATTTGGCGGTAGTCTTTGGTCTCGGCCAGGACGAGGAAGTCGGCCGGTTATGACTTGATGGCGGTCGCGGGGCTGGTAATAGATGGTGTAGGGGGCCAGCTCTATGGCCCATTTGGCCACTCGGCCATAAGCGTCTCGGCTTCTGATGATATCGGCTAGTGGGGTTGTGCAAACCACAGTGATCGGATGCTCTTGAAAGTAAGGCGTCAACTTCTTGGCGGCAAAGTGCACGCCGTAGCACATCTTCTGGTAGTGGGGATAGTTCTGCTTGGAGGTCGATAGTACTTCGCTCAGGTAATATACCGGTCTCACGGACAGTAGCGCTTGCCTTCTCCTCATGCGCTAACTACAATGATCAGGTCTTTGACTACTGGCTAGTGGCGGCAATGTCTGTGGAGCATGGGGCCGCCCGACGCAGGGAGTAGTCAAGATTTTCTTGAAGCGGAGAAAAGCTCCGTCGCCTTGTGGTTCCATTCAAGAAGGTGGTCTTCTTCATGAGCTGATACAAAGGAGAGCTTTCGCCCAACCGACCGAGGAATCGGCCGATGGACGCCAAGCAGCCGTGAACTTTTGCACATCTAGCGCCGGCGAGGTACTTCCATCCTCTCGATGGCCTTGATCTTCACAGGTTGCACTCTATGCTGTGTTCGGAGACCAGAAACCAAGGAGCTGGCCGGCTGGTACTTCAAGACGCACTTCTCGTGGTTGAGCTTGATCCGGAATCGGCGCAGTTCTCAAAGGTCTCCTGAGGTCTTCCAAAGAGTGTTCTCGCTTTTCCGCCTTCACCACTACATCATCCACGTGAGACATGGGCATTTCGCCGAGCTGCTTGAGGAGGCACTTCGCATGCAACGCTGAAAGGTGGCGCCAGCATTCCTTAAGCCGAACGTCATGGTCGCAGCGTGAAGGCCCCCAAACGGCATGATGAAGGCGGTCTTCGATCTGTCGGCCGGGTTCAAATTTTGATCCGTGATATCCTCAATATGCATCTAAGAAGCTCAACAGCTCGCATCCGGTGTGGAGTCTATCACTGATCAATTCTCGGCGGGAAGCGAACGGGTCCTTGGGACAAGCTTTGTTGAGACTTGTGTAGTCAATACACATCCGCCATCGCTTGTTCTTCTTGAAGCATCAGACTGGTTTGCTAACCATTCCGGAAATAACACTTCCATAATGAAACCCGATTGCTAGGAGCCGGGCTATTTCTTCTCCAACAACTATTCTCTTCTCTTCCGACAGTGAGCGCAAGGGCTGCACCGACGGGCTTCACATCAGATCGGACATGTAACTTGTGCTCGGCGAATTCCGTCAGACACCGGCATGTCTTTAGGGGACCATGTGAAAATGTCCCGATTCTCACGGAGGAAATCGACGAAGCTTCGCCTTCCTATTTGTCATCAAGGTTTGCACCTATAATAACAGACTCTCCGGTGCTCCGGGTCCAAAGCTATCTTCTTCGTTTCTTTGGCCGGCTTGAACGAGCCCTCAGCTTCCGACACCTTGGGGTTGGGCGATATTTCGGGCTGCTTGCCGGCCATCGCCACAACCCGATCAAGAAGCCGCTTCTCAGCTGTGATCACCAGGGACTCGCCTAGCCGCTTGATTTCAGCTGCACAAGCAGACGACTTTCTGTAGTCGCCGGCTACGGTCAGAATCCCCTTGGAACTCGGCATCTTCATCTTGAGGTAGGCGTAGTGGGGGACCGCCATGAACTTGGCCAAAGCAGATCGGCCAAGCAGAGCGTGGTACGGACTTTCGAGGTCCACCATCAACCAAAAGCCCAGCTCTCGGCGGAAATGATCTTTGTCCCCAAAGAGGACATCTATCGAGGATCTTGTCGACCGGTGAGCGTGAAAGGCCGTGTACAATGCCGTGGAACACAGTCCGGCTGCTCTGAAGCTGTCTTTGCTTGATTCCTAACTTCTCCATCGTGTCCTTGTACAGGATGTTGATGCTGCTGCCTCCGTCTATCAGCACTCGCGAGAAGCGAGCGGCCCGCCTATCCGTGGCAAGGGTGGCTCCCAAGACCAGGGCATAGGAGCCCGGATTCGGCATCACCTTCCGGGTGATCAGCTGCTCAACCGATAGGCTTTTCGGACGATTGCATGAACTCGAGTATCCGATGCTCTGCATTCACTTCTTCTTCTTCAGACCGCTTTCTTGTGTCGGTCAGTTAAATCGACCACCGGTGAACACCACATAAGCTCCATGCTCTTACAGGTACTAATCTTGCCTTTGCCTGACAGGCCTTTGTGGCCATTTCTACCGGGCGGTGGTGGAGGCGTGCGGCCAGGCGAAAGGGGAGGCAGAGGTCATCTCCCTTGTGATCCTGGTGAGCCGGATGACACTTCCGGTGGTGTGGTTTGACGGCTTTGGCGCCGCTATGGAACTTGCAGGGACCATCTAGAGTGTGCTCGTAGAGAAGGCCGGCAACCGGTTGGACTTGCCGCCTTTCCGTAAACAGCGGAGGCTGCCTCCGTCAGCTCGGTCTTCGATGTCGCAACCTGCCGGCTCTTGGAAGCCGGGCTGTGGGGTTTGCGCTTGTGATCGTTACATTCTTTATGCCGCCGGCTGGTGTCTCCATCCGAGTTACGGGAGCACGAGGGGCCACTTTGCTGGTCCTTGATCGATTTCAATCTCCGCCTTCATGGAGGAGTCGGCGTGATGTACTTATGCGCTATGATCAGCAGCTCGTCGAGGGTCTCCGGCTCATCGCAAAGGAGCTTGTGCTTGAGGAGCGTGCCTTCTCTGCACCCAGCGGTGAAGTACTCGATAGCTTGCACCTCGTGCACGCCCTCGCGGGAGTTCCGAAGCTCGGCCCAGCGCGTCAGGTAGTCGCGAGTCGACTCGTTGGGGCCTTGCATGCACAAGGAAAGCTCGCGAGGCTTGGGAGGTCGCTTGTACGTGCTTGTGAAGTTGCGGATGAAGGCCTCGGTGAAGTCGACCCAGCTGTTGATGTTGCGGGGCTTCAGGTTGTTCAACCATGTCCGGGCCGTGCCTTGGAGCATGAGCGGAACATACTTTACGGCAACACGCTTGTTGCCGTTCTCTATGTTGACGGCCGTGGAGTAGTCGACCAGCCAGTCTTCCGGCTTCACAGAGCCGGTGTACTTGGGCGTATCTCGGGGGAGTGTGAACCCTCTAGGAAAGGGTTCGTCTCGAATCACGAGGTCAAAGCAGGCGGACCTAACTTCGTCTTCTTCTTCTAAGCGCCCGAGATCGGTGGAGTCGGTCGATCCGGTGGCGGGCGTCGTTCTCCGACTCCTCTCGGCAGCCAAAGGCGGTCTCCAGAGTCGGATGCTCGACGGGTGGCGGGGGAGACTCGCCTTTCCCTGCGAAGGAGGAGGCAGGTGTAGTCGCCCGTCGTTCCGCACGCTTCTTTGACGGCCGTCTTGGTCGCGCTCGATGGAGATATGAGTTCGACTATGACTGACAGCCGGATCCTTGTTTTTTCTTCCGCGGACACCGCCAGTCGGTGTCCGAGACGACGCGCCTTGGTCTCAGCGGGGAGGCAGGTCGTCGTTCTGTCGTTGCGACGCCTTTGTGCGGCAGCCGGCCTCGTTCTGCATGGCAGCCGCGTCGAGGAGCTGCTGGACTCGCTCCGTCATCAGGCGGCGCTCTTCACCCTCGGTTGTCAGTCGTCCGCCGCTTCGGGCGGCGCGGATGTTCTCCGCAGACGTGGCGTATACAGGCGATTGGCCCCAACAGGTTGGCGATGTCCATGTTAAGCGCCGCTGACCGCGACTTAGCGGTTAGGCTCCGATCGGGGCGGCGAGCCACCCAGCCGCGATCCATCTCACGCTGGTAGGCTTCTGACAAGCGTCTCATGCTTGCCAGCTTCCTTGCGCCTTCGACGAGCTGAAGGCGGCGTGCCTCCAGCATCTCGACGTCAGCGTCTTCCGAAATAGGCACGATCAGGTCTTGCAGAGCCGCGTCGAGAGGGTCATGAGCTCCTTCGCCGGAATGCTCGCCATGACCGATGACGAGCACCTCTATGACGGTGCTTCCGCCGCTCCCCGCGTGAGGGAGCGGCTCGTCGTAGACCACCACGTTGGTGGGGAACGCGTCGAGTGACGCGGTGTCGGAGTCGACCAGCATCGGGTCGGTGGAGCTTACGGACTCCAAGTCCGTGGCGTGCTCGCCCGGCGATGTGGAGTTGCTTTCGAGGAGGCCCGCGAGGAAGGCTCGGGGGCCGCCGTGCTGCGTCGGATGCGAGCTCGTCGGAGAGCGATCCTCGCCGACAAGTTGGCGCGAGCCGCGCTGACGATCTCAATCTTGCCGTGCAAGGTAACGTCGGCGCAGACTCCGTCTGGCGTGCCGAAGCTAGCTGCGCTTCGCCGAGGGAGGAAAAGGTTCCCATCCAAAGCAGTCTCAGACGACGGTGCACCTTGCCCCACGGTGGGCGCATAAGCGTCGGGGTTGGGTGCGACATATGCCAAAGGATGGCTTATCATGATGGGGGCGAGTAGAACGTCGCCGGTGCACAGAAAGCGTGATGAGGCGAAGGCATGCACGCCGGATCTTACCTAGCTTCAGGCTCTCCGTGGAGATAATACCCCTACTGCTGCTCTGCGAGGTCTCCGCATGATCACTATGGCAAAGTGGGTACAATGTTGCTCCTTGAGCTGTTCGAGGTGAGGAAGGAGAAGGGCACGGCTAGCTCTTCTCTCCCCTCTATGTGTGTCTAAAACTATTAGGGTCCAACCTCTTGCATGGGTGCCCCGGGGGGGTGATATAGGCCTACTTCCCCGTGGGTATTTATGGTAATCCGGCCGGGCGGGGTCCCAGCCTGCGTCTGTCTCTCTAGTCGCCGTCTTCTCCGCCCGACTGGGGCTCCCGCCGACTAGTGGGCCTCGCCGACGGTCCAACATGGGGCGACAAGCCTTGTCGCCACGCAGGCGGTCTTGCCGGATCTGCGGATTATCGTAGCGCGCCTCTAATGATGCGGGCTTGGTCATGGGAGTCATAAGCAGCGTGCACGCCGCTGACAAAGCGATCAACTGTGACCATTCCCCGTCTTATGCGGTTAATGGCGGCGGAGCCCATGGGAGGGGCCGGCCGACTCTTGAGGCCGACTCCCAACGGGTCCGTCTTGTGGCGCTCTCACCGTTTTCTCAAGATTTCCCCGCCGGTAAATCCCGCCGTTTTCAGGTCATATAGACAGACGGGCGTCAGTGGGCTCAGCGCCGCCGCAGGGCTGATCGTCAGGTCGGAGGTAACGCGATGCCGCACGGACGGAGATATCCACAAGACGATGCAGCGCCTTTGGGCCATGCCTGCCGATAGTGAAACGGGGCAGGGCAGGGCAGACGCGGCTCGTACCCGTCCGTCCGTGATTGCATAGGCAGGAGGTGGTTGGAGTCACGGGCGACTCCCCCATAGTCGGCTTCTCCGAAGCCGCCGCTTGGGAGTCGGCTTATCTCAAGTCGCCTCTCGGGACTCGGCGTGAGGCGATCGATGGCTCTGCCGCCGACTCTCAGAAGGCGGCTCTTCGTCTTGGGGTCTTGAGGGGCGCAGCCTGCCCCGATGTCTTGAAAGGTCCGAGGGCTCGGGTTTGCCTACCCGTGGCCCATTACTCCGACAGGCGGTGCATTTCCCGATACGCCTTTAATGCAGACGAGGGAGGGAGTAGCGGTTCCCGATATGTTGAACGGCCAATGCATCCTCCTTCAATTAATGCATGAGGGAAGTAATGGGAGGAGGTCCGGGAAAAGAGGCTGCATGATGTGAATGCAACACAGTTTGCCCTCATTGCCCTCATATAAAGGCGCTCCTCCTCCATTCCAATGCATCTACCACATCATACGCACCTAAGCACTTGCCTAAGCACCTACACTAAGCGCAAAAGAGCTTGCTCGAGACCCATGGCGGCGATGCGCGTGAGCAGCCAGCGGCTGCGCCAGATGGTCCATGATGCCGGCCTGCGGCATGGCGCCGAGGATCGTCTCCAGTCGGTGTTGGAGAGCGGCTGGTGGATAGCCGTTGTGGATGCCAACTACGACTCTCAGTTGGACCAGATGATCGTTGCCACCAGCAACAAGTTCACCGTCCTCAAGAAGCTCGCGGACGACCTTGCCATACTCCTCCAAATTTCGCTACCGGCTCCTCATTGCTCGCCACCCTAATCGGCCTCCATGGCTGGAACCTCTTTCAAGCTTGGTGGCCTAGCGACTGCCACGGGCCCGCCACGTAGAATGTCCACTGGAGGTCGCTGGCCATGAGGCCTTCTCGCCTCGCAAGAATTCGTCGACCTACACATCCAAAGCGTACGAGCAAATCATGTACATAGGTATCTAGAAGGCCAAAGTGGAGGCCGCTCACGATGTTGGCCTTCCTCAACCGGGCCGGAAGCCTTGGATGCCTTTGTTGAGAAGCACCTCGACCTCGCCACAAAAGCCGCCGCTTCATGTCGCCTTGGGGTCTTGGCCCGGCGACTAAGTTGAGGAGGAGGAGGTCGACGCTCGTGGATCCATCTTTTCTTCTTGCCTTCTCAGAATCACCACTGCAATCGCATCATCGTGGCCTTAATTCTTATTGTGCTGTTGCATTCTCGCTCAATCCAATACCGAGCATGTGTGTGATCCCTTTACTTAATTATATGCATCACTGTAACTAGTACTCCATCCGTCAATTTATAAGTTGTGCTTACTTTTTCCATCAACTTCGTGCAACGCGCGGGCATCTTGCTAGAAACTCTAGAATATGTCTATATAATCCATATGTGATAGTCCATTTGAAATCTCAAAAAGACAAATATTTAGAGTACGGAGGAGTAGTATATTAGGAGTATATCAAAACAATAGTGATTTCTTTCAAGTTTGTGAACAAATACTACTATTCTACTACTTTGGATCCGTCAACGCGACGGGCACATTGCTAGTAAAAGGAAAAGGCCTGCCACGTTAAGATCGCACCCCCACACGCCAGTGGAATCGAGTACAACCACGGCCCGTTCGCACGACACATAGCTTAGGAAGGCATGTTGCCCTAGCAAAGGCGGAGCTTGAAGCAAAAGCGTTGGGCGTGCGATCTAGCCGAGCTATAGAAATTACCCTTGCGTTGATGTTCCATGCCTCAAAACTGGATGTACAACTACGAAAATCCTGCTAGGTTGGGCGAGCCAGGCACGTGTTGGCCCTCACGTAATGCTTCTACCGTGCCTAGCATTTTCACTTTCATGTGGGACCGCCCGTTGAGCAAACTGACACCCCGCCCGCCGTCGGGTTGGAAAACAGAAACAAGGGGAAGATCTAGTTGTAGCACGGGGCTCGTTGATAGAGTAGGAGCTAGTACTACTCTTACTAGTGCTTACCAAGTTTGTACTCCTAATACTATATTACTAGTACTACCACTATACAACTAGTAGATACGTGCACGGCACAACATCGTAGGAGCAAAAAAGGGAAGATCTTGTTTTGGGTGATTTATCTTTTTTTCAATCAACGTAGTATGAATAATATGATGTGGGGGGCACCCATGAAGCTTATGTGGCTTGGTTGCATGGCTACGGAAGGTTAGAGAAAATAAGTAGATAATGTGTTTAGAGTGCACTCCACTAAATAGATATACTTTGGATCCATTGCAACGGACCGGCACATCTATATCTATACCCCCTATATACTGTGTGAAAAACTTTGAAAGTTGGTCGTTGGATGAAGCCAATCCGATGGTACAAAGATGGCAAATCCGAGCACTAGTGGCCATTGGATATCATCCACCAGATTCTGCTACATGTATAATCTAGAAGACTCCATGGTTGAACTTAATTCATGACTAACTTTGCCACAACTAAGCTCAGGCAAAGTTATTAATAAGTTCTTCAAAATGAGAGCCACAAGTTGGCAAGCCTAAGGGAATCTTGCCACATTTTTGTGTGTATGTCATGTGGGGCCAGTGTGGCTTGCCTAAGGTGTGGCTTGAACCAAACACTCACCGAGTTAATCAAACTTGCCTAACCTTACATTCCACCAGATTTTCCCACATGTTAGAATCCAGAAAACTCCACATGTAGAAGCATAATGCACAAACCACCAGAATCTCATGCGTGCAATGCACGTGTACCTTACTAGTACTAGTTGGTAGTAGTAAGAAACAAATTCCAGTTTTGGCACGAGCTCGTACTGTGGGAGCACCACAAGGACTGCCGCAGGAGTTACATTTCCCTCTCGAGGCCCACGGGACTGAACTTCAGTGGCTTAGTGCCCGGCCTATGAGTCAATGACACGCGGGCCATAAATGCGGCTGACCCACATGTCATTCTCATGGTGGTGGCGTGGTTCGCGACTCACTCGTTCGAGATGAACCGGCCGGTGGTGGCGTGGCCGTGGCGAGGGTACCACAGCTGGGCATCGGGCGTTCTGAGGCGTAGATGGCCACACCCGTGGGTACTACCTGTAGTACATAAGTACTCCAGGTGAGGTGTCGAGTAATGGGCCACGGGTAGGCAAACCCGAGCCTGGACCTTTCAAAACATCGGGCGGATCGCCCTCAAGACCCCAAGACGAAGAGCCGCCTTGAAAGTCGTGGCGGCAGAGCCACGATCGCCCTCCCAGCCGAGTCCCAGAGACGGCCTCGAGATGAGCCGACTCCCAACTGGCGGCTTCCGGAGAAGCCGGCTATGGGGAGTCGGCCCGTGACTCCAACCACCTCCCTCCTATGCAACTACAGGCGGGATGGGATGTGGTCGCCACGCAGCCCATCCTGCCCTGCTCACGAAGGCAGGCATGGCCACAGCCTGATACCGCAGATGGAGATCTCCGTCCGGCGTGGCATCAGTTGCCACGCCTGACCTCGACATAAGCCCGCGGGCGAGATCCTCAGACTCCACGGCGCTGTCTGTACGGCCCGAAGATGGCGGAACCCGCCTGTCGGCGGGAGTGCAGAAGACGGCGAGAGCGCCCCAAGACGGGCCTGTTGGGAGTCGGCCCCCGAGAGTCGGCCAGCCCCTCCCACGTGCTCCGCGCGCCATTAACCAGACAAGACAGGGAATGGCAACAGTGATCGCCCATCAGGCGGCGGCACTGTTTCCATGACCCCGTGACCAAGCCCGCGTCATTAGAAGCGGCATGACTGATAATCCATGGCCGGCAAGACCACTGCGGTGGAGGGCAAGGCTTGTCGGCCCCATGCTGGACCGTCGGCGGGGCCCACTAGTCGGCGGAGATGACGGCGACCTAAGAGACTGGCGGCTGGGACCCGCGCCCAGTCGGATTACCATTGTACCCCCGGGGGGTAGGTCTATATAAACCCCCCGGGGCACCCATGCAAGAGGTTGGACCCTAATAGTTTTAGACACACATAGAGCGAAGAGAAGAGTTAGCCTTGCCCTTCTCCCTCCTCACCCCAAACAGCTCAAGGAGCAACCTTGTACCCACTTTGCCATAGTGATCATGCGGAGACCCCGCAGAAAGCAGCAGAGGGAGTGTTATCTCCACCTGGAGAGCCACAGGCGGGTAAGATCCGCCGGCGTGCATGCCTTCGCCTCATCCCAGGCACCGGCGACGTTCTACTCACCCCCACCATGATAAGCCATCCTTTGGCATATGTCGCACCCAATCCCCCGACATTTGGTGCCCACCATGGGGCTAGGTGCACCGTCGTCCGGAGACCTGCTCTGGACGGGAACCCTTCCACCTGGCGGCGCGCCAGCCCGCACGCCCAGACGGAGTCTGCGCCGGCAGCTAGCGGGCGTTGAGATCACTGTGCGGCGAGGCTGCCTCGCCCGAACTTGTCGGCGAGGTTCGCCTCTCGACGAGCCTGCATCCGACGCAGACGAGGCGGCCCCGAGAGCCTCCTCGCGGGCCTCCTCGAGCAACTCCACGTTGCCGGCGAGCCTGCCGCGGACTTGGAGTCTGTAGGCTCCACCGACCCGATGCTGGTCGACTCCGACACCGCGTTGCTCGACACGTTCCCCACCAACGTGGTGGTCTACGACGAGCCGCTCCCTCACGAGGGGAGCGGCGGAAGCACCGTCACAGAGGTGCTCGTCATTGGTCATAGCGAGCATTCCGGCGAAGGAGCTCACGACCCCCTCGACGTGTCTCTACGAGACCTGACCGCGCCTATTCCGGAAGACGCTGACGCCGAGATGCTGGAGGCACGCCGCCTTCAGCTCATCGAAGGTGCGAGAAAGCTGGCAAGCATGAGGCGCTTGTCAGAAGCCTACCAGCGTGAGATGGATCGCGGCTGTAGGCGGCTCGCCCGGCCCGGCGCCTAACCGCCAGGCGCGGTCGGTCCAGCATGCACAGTAGCTATCGCCAACCTGTTGAGGCCAATCACCACGTAAGCCACGCTGCGGAGAACATCTGCGCCGTCAAAGCGGCGGGCACGAGCTGGACAACCGAGGGCGAGGAGCGCCGCTGATAATGAGCGACTCCAAAGCGGTTCCTCGGCAGCGGCTGCCTTGCACAGATTTGCCGGCTGCCGCACGGAGGCGCCGCGACGACAAAACGACGACTTGCCTCCCCGCCAAGAACAAGGCGCGACGTCTCGGACGCAGACTTGCGGTGTCCACGGAAGAAAAAACAAGGCTCCGGCTGTTAGCCACAGTCGGACTCACATCTCCATCGAGCACGACCAAGACGGCCGCCCAAGAGTAGTGGAGCGGCGGGACGACTATCTGCCTCCTCCTCCCCGCAGAGAAAGGCGAGTCTCCCGCCACCCGTCGAAAGCATCTACTCTCTACGACCCCTTGGCCGCCAAGAGGGAGTCGGAGAAAACGACGCCCGCCACCGGATCGACCGACTCCACCGATCCCTAGCACTGGAAGAAGAAAACGAGTTGGGTCCGCCCTGTTTCAGACCTCGCATCCGAGACGAGCCCTTCCCGAGAGGGTTCACACTCCCCCGATATACGCCCAAGTACACCGGCTCCGTAAAGCCGGAAGATCAAGAAGTTGACTACTCCACGGCCGTCAACATAGCGAACGGCAACAAGCGTGTTGCCGTGAAGTATGTTCCCCTCATGCTCCAGGATATGGCCCGGACATGGTTAAACAGCTTGAAGCCACGCAGCATCAACAGCTGGGTCGACTTCACCGAGGCCTTCGTCCGCAACTTCACGAGCACGTACAAGGGACCTCCCAACCCTCGCCAGCTTTCCTTGTGCGTGCAAGGCCCCAACGAGTCAACTCGCGACTACCTCACGCCACAAGGCGAAAGCTCCTAACTCCTAGCGAAAAGTGCGTGCACGAGGTACAGGCTATCGAGTACTTCACCGCCGGGTGCAGAGAAGGCAACCTCCTCAAACACAAGCTCCTTTGCGACCAGCCGAAGACCCTCGACGAGCTGCTAATCATAGCAGACAAGTACGCCACGGCCGACTCTTCCATGAAGACGGAGATTGGAGTCAGTGCGATTGGCAAGGTGGCTTCTCAGGCTCCTAGAACTCTGGCTGGAGACACCAGTCGGCGACAGCAGCAGAACGATCACAAGTGCAAGGCTCCACAGCCGGCTTCCAAAGAACCGGCAGGTGGCACAACGAAGACCAGCTGACTAGAGGGTAGCCTCGGCCAAGCGGCCAAGAGGCGGCAAGTCCAATCTGGTTTCCGGCCTTCTCCTCTGACGAAAGCGACTCTAGATTGTCCTGCAAGTTCCATAGCGGCGCTGGCCGTCAAACCACACCACCCGGAAGTGTCAGCTGGCTCACCAGGATCGCCAAGGGAGACGGGCCTCCTACCTCCCTTTCTTGAGCCACCGCCTCCACTCGCCGCCCAATGAGCTGTCGAACCCGGTCGGTGCAATGCAAGACGAGTACCAGAGGAGCATGGAGCTTATGTGGTGTTCACGGTGTGGCCGATGACCCGACACGGCGCTACGCAGAGCAAGAAGTGAATGCAAGAGCATCAGATACTCGAGTTCATGCACCTTTGGTCCGAGAACCCTGCTCGGTTGGAAGCAGAGCTGATCACCCATAGGTGATGCCGAATCCGGCTCCTACGCGCTGGTTTTGGGAGCCACCCTTGCAGCGGATAGGCGGGCTCGCTTCGCGGTCTTGATAGACGGAGGCAGCAGCATCAACATCCTGTACAAGGACATGATGGAGAAGTTAGGAATCAAGCAAAGACAGCTTCAGAGTAGCCGGACTGTGTTCCACGGCATTGTACCTGGCCTTTCCTGCTCACCAATCGGCAAGATCCTAATAAACGTCCTTTTTGGGGACAAAGATCATTTCCGCCGAGAGCCAGTCTGGTTCGAAGTGGTGGACCTCGAAAGCCCGTACCACGCTCGGCTTGGCCGACCTTCTTTGGCCAAGTTCATGGCGGTCCCCCACTACGCCTACCTCAAGATGAAGATGCCAAGTACCAAGGGATCTCGACCGTGGCAGCCGACTACAGTAAAGTCGTCCAGGCTTGTGCAAAAGCGATCGGTGGCAGTCCCTGGTGATCGCAGCTGAGAAGCGGCTTCTTGATCGGGTTGTAGCGATGGCCGGCAAGCAGCCCGAAATATCGCCCAACACCAAGGAGTCGGAAGCTGAGGGCACGTTCAAGCCGGCCAAAGAGACGAAGAAGATACCCTTAGACCCGGAGCACCCGGAGAGGTACGCTGTTGTAGGTGCAAACCTTGACAGTAAATAGGAAGGCGAGCTCGTCAATTTCCTCCGTGAGAATTGGGACATTTTTGCATGGTCCCCTAAAGACATGCCAGGTGTACCGATGGAATTCGCCGAGCACAAGTTACATGTCCGATTTGATGTGAAGCATGTCAGGCAGCCCTTGCGCCGCCTGTTAGAAGAGAAGAGAAGAGTTGTTGGAGAAGAGATAGCCCAGCTCCTAGCAGCCGGTTTCATCATGGAAGTGTTATTTCCAGAATGGTTAGCAAACCCGGTCTTGGTACTGAAGAAGAACAAGCAGTGGCGGATGTGTATTGACAACACAAGCCTCAACAAAGCTTGCCCCAAGGACCTGCTTATTTCACGAGAATTGATCGATTGATAGACTCCACAGTAGGGATGTGAGCTGTTGAGCTTCTTAGATGCATATTCAGGATATCACCAGATCAAGCTGAACCCGGCCGACAGACTGAAGACCGCCTTCATCACGCCGTTTGGAGCCTTCTGCTACCTGACCAGGACGTTCGGCTTGAGGAATGCCGGCGCCACCTTTCAGCGTTGCATGCAGAAGTGCCTCAGACCAATTGAGAGGAGTATGGCACTTTCTGCCATAGAGAATTTCGAATGGGGCCTTGCCCGAACTCGCCTGGAAGCTGTTGTTGTAGGAAAACTCGGCATATGGAAGACAATCTTCCCACTTCATACCGAAGGAAATGACACAAGCCCTGAGCATATCTTCAAGGATTTGATTGACTCGCTCGACTTGGCCACTTGTTTGAGGGTGGAAAGCATGTCTGAACGAATGTTGGTGCCCATGGCCTTGAAAAAGAATCCTGAACTTGGAGGTGAAGATGCTGCCCACAGTCGAAGAGATCAATTGTGGAATGCCGTGCAAGGAGACAATCCTGAGGTGTATAGCTCGCCAAGCCCAGCTCTTGCTGTGATGGATTCTTTGATAGGAAGAAAATGAGCCACTTTCGTAAGCTTGTCAATGACAACGAAGATAGCATCATTTCCACGCTTGGACTTAGGAAAACCAGTCACGAAGTCTATTTCAATATGATCAAACTTCCATTCTAGAATAGCAAGAGGTTGAAGGAGACCAGCTGGTCTTTGGTGTTCTGCTTTCACTCTTCTGCAGACATCACACTCATTCACGAATTGAGCAATTTCTCGCTTCATTCGAGTCCACCAATATGACCGCTTGAGATCATGGTACATCTTCATTACTTCCGGGATGAATGGATAGAAGCGAATTGTGAGCCTCGTTCATAATGACTTTTCTCAGATCACCCTTAGGAACCACAATCCGGTCCTCAAAGAAAAGAGTATCTTTGTCATCAACGTGGAAGCACTTGTACTTGAAATGCCCTTGTCGATACCACGTTTCACCTTCTTCACCATGGTATCCGGAAGTTGAGCCTCACGAATCTGATCTTCCAAAGTAGGAGAGACTATGAGGTTGGCAAGAAAGCCTTGAGGAACAACTTGAAGATTCAACTGCGGAAAGCTTCCACAAGAGATCCACTGAAAGGGCTTGAGGATTAGACTGCTGCAAAGAAGCCTTCCTGCTCAAAGCATCTGCAATGACATTAGCCTTGCCTGAGTATATTCAATACTTGGGTTGTACTCTTGAATCATTTCGACCCATCGAAGTCTGCCTGGAGGTTGAGGTTGAAATGAGTGAAAATGTACTTGAGACTCTTGTGATCGGTGAAAATGTCCACTTTCCTTCCCAACAAGAGATGTCTCCACGTTATCAATGCATGGACAACCGCCGCCAACTCAAGATCGTGAGTGGGGTAGTTCTTTCGTTGGGCTTCAATCGCGAGAGGTATAAGCCACAACTCTCTTCTCTTGCATTAACACAAAGCACGAGACCTTGAAGAGAAGCATCACGAGAAAACTTCAAATGGCTTGGATTCATCGGGAGGAGTCAAGGCAGGAGGCTGTGACGAGTTTCTCTTTGAGAGTATTGAAAGCAACGTCACACTCAGGAGACCAGACATACTTCACATGCTTACGGAGGAGGTTGGAAAGAGGCTTTGCAATCTTGGAGAAGTTCTCAACGAATATCCGCAATAGCTTGTAAGACCAAGAAAAGCTAGCGAGTCAAGCTTGACATTCCCAGGAGGTTCCCAATTCACAATTGCGGACACCTTCTCGGGATTAACAGTGATGCCCTTGGCGGAGATGATATGACCAAGATAAAGCACTTCATCAAGCCAAAATTCACATATGGAGACCTTAGCATAGAATTGATACTCTCTGAGCTTGTCTAGTACCAATCGCAAATGTTTGGCATGATCCTTCTTATTCTTGGAGAACACCAAAATATCATCAAGATAGACCAAGACGAATTCATTGGTATAGGGGTTGAAAATGAAGTTCATCATCCGAGAGAATGTTGGAGGAGCATTGACGAGGCCGAAAGACATGACAAGATATTCATAAGAACCAAAAGCTTGTTCTGAATGCTGTCTTGGGAATATCTTGTTCACGAATGCTAATCTGATGATAACCCATACGAAGGTCAAGCTTGGAGAACACTTTAGCACCTTTGAGTTGCTCGAAAAGCTCATTGATGTTGGGAAGTGGATACTTGTTCTTGATAGTCTTCTTATTCAATGGACGGTAATCGACGCAAAGTCGGTCCGTGCCATCCTTCTTCCGAACAAAAGAACACCACAACCCCAAGGAGATGAACTCGTGCGATCAAACCCAGACGCTCTTGTTCATCGAGCTGCTTCTTCAATTCCCTCAGCTCATTAGGTCCAAGCTTGTATGGACGCTTGCAAACGGGTTCGATGCTGTGCTCAAGATCAATAACGAACTCAATCGCCGGTGAGGAGGCATACCCGAGCTCTTCCGAAAGACATCTTGGTACTCACAAACGATCGAATCGAGAGATAGCATCCAACTCGCCCTTCTCATTGAGAGAAAACAACCCGAATGGTTTCATCACGAAGCGGCATAGATGATCACATCATTAGAAGAGTGAGTCAATTGAATTTCACAGCAGCACAATCAAGCTGAGCTTTGTGCTGAGAAAGCCAGTCCATTCCGAGAATAAGATCAATATCCGAGTCACCAAGAACAATTGGTTTGGCCAGAAATCTATAATCGCCCATCTTGATACCGACATTCGGAACCACCAAGCTAGAACTCATGTGCTTGCCCGGGGAAACAATTGCTAGAGGTTTGACCAAGAATTCCGAAGTGAAATCATGCTTGGCAAAAAACGGTCTTGACATGAAACAATGCGATGCACCAGTATCAAATAAGACTTTTGCAGGAATATCATTAACTGGAAGATTACCCATTATCACATCAGAAGATTCCTCCGCTTGAGCTGCATTCATCATATTCACCTTGGCATGCTTTGGATTATGCTTGACCACTGCATTGCTGGAAGATTTCACAGGAGGAGGAGGCGGAAGGCGCTTTTGGTTGAAGCATTTGTTCAAAGATAGTGACCTTTTCTGTACGACACTTGTTGCAAGTCACCTCAGAGAGCGGACGGTGGCAAGGAGCACTTGACCTTGGAGCTTGAGAATTAGACTTGTTCTGATAGCCGTGGGTTGGGTGGGTGGGAAGATCCACGGCCAATTCGAAGTTCTTCTCACGATAAGGCCGACGGAACGGAGGAGGAGGAAGGTAAAACTTCTTTGCTTAGCTGCCACTTGAGAGGAAGAAGAAGACTGAACTGCATCCCTGATTCTCTTCTTAGAAGCCTCACATTTGAGCTGGGCAGCTTCTTGCTTCAGGCCATGTTGTAGAAATCATCATACTTATCTCGCTCAAAAAGCACAAGAGCTAATTGCGGATCTTCTCTCGCACCACCTCTCGAATTGATAGATCATACTCTTCTCATCGTGCGTCTTGCTTAGCAAAACGAGCGAGCTCGAACTGGATATTGTATTGATAGACGCATATGTTGCCTTGCTTGAGATTGCGGAACTCCTCACGCTTGCTCTCAACAACACTTTTTGAATGTGATGAGCTCCTGAAATCACGGCGGAACTCATCCTGTGTAATGACACGACCTCCTCTGAATCTTTGTATTGTCATAACCACTCAACAGCTTGGTCCTTGAGTTGAAATGATGCAAACTTGACAAAATCCTCGGTCTGACATTGCTACAATCAAAATGCTTGCAGATGTCCACAAGCCAATACGTCAGCCTCTGTGGCCTCGGCTACGTAAACCGAAAGACTTGGCCGATTAGCGAGGAACCGGTGAGGAAGTAGCAAAGTGTGGCTGATTGTTGCCTTGACCTTGATTTCCTTAAGTGCCTTGCCCTTGAGTACGTTTCTTGCAAGAGCTGCAAAATCATCTCGAGCATTGGCATTGGTGGCTGCCATGATAGCTTGCCATGCCTCGGAGGCGGAGGTGGAGGTGGAGGTTGACCGATCCCATCATTGCGATCCGGATTCGTGATGCCAGAGAAGTGAGCCATCCTGAAGAGGGCGACATCCGTTAGTCCTTTGATAGACAAAAGATAAGTAGAATCAATCGGATAGAAATTGCAACATATAGTCTTCACAATAAACATTCTAACAAGAATGAACGAATGAATTCCAAAGTTAATCATCACACGCCCATTAAGGTGAGAAGCCACTTAGATAAAGATATGGAAACAACATCCTGTCTTAGAAACAAATCGGAATATCACAAATGAAAAACAAAAGATTGGCTTCTAGAATGAGCCGAACAAACACATGATAGAGATTTCGCCCAAAGTGTTCGTGGTGGGGCCCACAGGCATCGACGTATAGCGGCACGTCACGAATGACAAAACAAGACGCCCCGAATCAGCATAGCCAAGGATTCTTTAAGACGCCTCATGACTAATCAGAATCGACCGTGAATGGGCGTGACCACTCAGACGTTGAACCCCAATCTCAAATCATACATCACATCGGGAAAGATATCCCGTAAGCTACTAGAATTCCCACCTATAAACTCCCAAACTTTCTCGGTTATGCAATCTGGTGTTGGGGATACAGGGACACAAAATATATCACCCAAACTAACAATACCTAGATCCAACAGATCCATCCGTCAACACATAACCAAGAAATCCTCGGAAATCGTGGTACCTCGACCTTGAAAACATCCGTTATACAAGTCATGGCAATACTCAAGACTCGGCCAAGATCGGGCTATCGAGGGTTATCTCACCAACAACTGCACAAAAGAGATTTCGATGTCGGCAAAACTCAGGTATTCGGAATCGCAACGATAAAATTGTGACGACAACACCTCGAGCTCAACTCCCCGGACACCGCTATACAACCCCTAAATGTCGAGGCACCAAGAACAATGTTCTCGTCACAAAACCATCGAACGCATTCCAAGATACCCACGTGATCCTAAAAAAATTAGTGAAATTTGAGGACGGAAGAGTCAAAACTCTACGTCAGATACCTCACAGATGCGGCGAAGGGACTGGGAAGTAAAAAGAATCCTACTCTCCGATATATATAATCCTAAGACTCAAAACATTTTTCCATTCTAGACTCAACAACGCCAAAGAACAATCATGTAGGGGGCTCCTAAGTGTGGGGAAGGCTCGATACCAACTTGTAACGCCGATGCGACTATATCTCCCACGTGTCGAGGCACGACTTAGAGGCATAACCGCATTGAAAGCAATGTCGCAAGTGAGGTAATCTTCACATAACCCATGTAATAAATAAGGAAAGAGATACATAGTTGGCTTACAAATGCCACTTCACACAATACATAAAATAAACATCCATCATTCAGAGTACACTCAAGGTCCGACTACTAACCAAAATAAAAGAAGATACCCCAAATGCTACACAGATCCCCGATCGTCCCAAGCTGAGCACCACCACCGATCATCGTGAAAAGACATATAGTAACGACCACGTTCCTCGTCGAACTCCCACTTGAGTTCGGCTGCGTCACCAGACTTCTGCATCACGCACCAGAACTGTTTTGAAGTATCCGTGAGTCACGGGACTCAACAATCTCACGCCCGAGATCAAGAATATTTAAGCTTATAGGAAGGACAGAGTAGTAAGTGGAGCTCGCAGCGTGTTTAATTAGCATATATGGTGGCTACTTCGCAAAAGAGAGCGAGAAGAGAAGCAAGGCACGGACGGAAGCTAAAGTTTAGCGATCAAGAAGTGATCCTGAACTACTTACGTGGACATAACTCCAACATCGTGGTTCACTTCCGGACTCATGAGAAGAGACCATCACGGTTACACAGCGCCGTTGATGTGTATTTTAATTGAAGGTCAACTTCGGTTTTCGGCAACCGACATTAACAAATTCCATCTGGCGCCTCATAACCGCGGGCACTGGCTTTTGAAAGATATTACCCTGCGAGGTGTCCCAACTTAGCCGCATAATAAGCTCTCACGGTCAACGAAAGGATATTCCTTCTACCGAAGACCCGATCAATCTCGAATCCCGACTACAAGACATTTCGACAGCAATAAAACAAGACCAGCAAGCCGCCTGACAGCTTTAATCCCGATAGGAGCACATATCTCGCCTTCTCGTGGCACATCCGGATAGAGTCGACCCACGAGTAAAACCACCTCGAAGTCGGTTTGCAGGCCCCGTGGTCCAAGTATTGTTCCGGAATGGGCCAGCTTTTCGAAGGAGCACTGGTCCGGGGTTAAAATAAAGATGACCCTCGGGCTGCATGCTAAAACTCCGGGGAAAAGGCAAATGACA